>JAMKCH010033269.1:0-47518 GCA_023653785.1 Ophioderma brevispina
ATGTAAATTCAACGTTTTACGGTAGGCGTATTTATTGGTTGAATGAATCTGCGTATAATACTGTAAATTTACACAAGTACAGATAAATGACACAAAGCAAAGTACATTTTTACTGCACTTCTATAGTTGACATTCTTAAACCACTCAAATGGAACTTTTACACACATTAGTGGATGGGGTGGGTGGGGGCTCCTGGAGCCCTACATCCGACAATGAAATTTCCCATTGGAATACTTCGCAAACTCTGGCACAGTCATATATCGTGCTTAAAGACATTACTATTAGTGAAAGAAAAATAAATATTGAATCGTTTTAGAAATATGGAGTGCAAAGTTTGGTTCGAAATAGCCAGTTTGCCGCTTTCTCCCCAGTGTTGCACTATACAGTTTAAACAATGGCCTTTATATGAGTTAAAGTCACTAGCATGATCCACCGAAAGAGTCGAAATATTTGAAATTCGCAGGAATACTTAAAATGACAGATTGATTTATGTCCAATGCCATAAATTATCTTTTCCATTGAAAATTGACAGAAATGAAGAAAAAGCAGGGTTCACAGTTACTATCTCCATTCAATTAGGCCTACGGGTTGTAGTAATTGTCCGTGCGCGTGCGGACAGTAAGGACTAAATATCAAAATTTTTGGCCTTATTACCTTCCTTTCTGTCTTATCACTTGCAGGTTATGTTAGGACAACCCGAACTTTGTCACAAACAAACTAGAATTTGCGGTTCTCCTTCGGTTCTTTCGCGCTCGCTATATTCAAAGAATATAAGCTGTGGGGCCGCTCCATGACCTTTGAACCCCTGGCCGTACCTTTGACTCATCAACATGAGGGATCGCCTGGTGCACCTATGACAAGTTTTGTTTCCAATGAACTTCAAGTTTTCAATTTAGATGAATTTTACATTTTTAGCCATTTTTCAACTTGACCTCAAGCCTAAAAGACCCATTTGACCTTTCAACATGACCTTTGACCTCATCACCATATGACGATCCCATTGTGCACCTATTAACGAAGTTTGGTTCCAATTACTTTTCAATTGAGGTAAAAAAACTTAACAATTTGTGACACACACATCCACACACACATCCCCCCACATCCACACCTACACACGCACAACGATGCCTAAGTGGTCCTGCCAGCTATAGCTGGCGCCCACAAAACATCATGTTTGATTAGTTTTTTTTTTTTTGATTTTTCTGATTTAGCAAATCACTGCTAGTGCCTTTAAAGAATATACAATTACATAATTGGGTACGGATCATCGTTTAGAATTTTGTGGTGCCCTTTTCCGGACCATGTATTTCCCCATTCGTTTGTCCATGGAAATGAGTTTAATCGATCACAATCACTCTTTAAAGATTTGTTCACATAGAATACAGCAAAAACAATATGATAAATAATATGTAAACATGCAGAGTACGTGACAAATTAATCGTTACAATATTACAATTAAGTAAAGATGATTTAAATAATACATTATGAATCAACATGGATCAAAATTAAATAATTTGATCATCATTATTATATTTCAGGTTTAAAAAAAAACAGGGGAAGGAAATCGTTGGGAAATGTGCGGGCTTTAAATATTACGAAGTACATAATGTTCTTTTTTAAAATATGTAAAATTAATCTTTTTTAAAAAAACAAAAGAATGCAGTATTAAACCAAAATATACACACCTAAAGTATACATCTCACCATTCATTTACACAAAAACAGACACAACCAAATTCCAGGATTGTTGGCCTGTATTTTTACACAGTCTGCGCAAAATATTGCGCGGCGCACTTGTCGATATAACAGAAGTGAGCTAGGGAGAAAACAAGGGTTCCTTTACCGAAAATTAAGAAGTGCGCCGCGCACTTTGTGAATAATGCACTTGCGCGTTAGTCGCATTGACAGGGCCATTCATCACTGACTGTGTCCGTGACATGCGCACTGTTATTATTGCTAAAAACTACGCAATAATCTTCCCTCCCCTCGGCCGGAAAATGAAAATGAATCCTGGGAAAAGTTTACGTCCCGCGGTGATGATATAGGCCTACCACTGCAGGAGGGGTATTCGTTATCGGCCAACTTTTTTTTAAAAATAATGTGTTTCTCAAATGAAGACATCTATAGAGGGCTTGGGAGATGTTAATAAAACGCGTTAACGTATAAATGGTTCCAATGTCACCAAGTAAAAAAAAAACTTAATGCTAAGTTTATCGTACCAAAGGAAAAAAAGCAACAAGAACAAAATTTTATTTTGCTCTGCGGGCTAATCGGCCCTTTAGAGAAGCATGCGTGGATTTTCGAAAGTACCAAAATTATCTTTATTCGATTTAGTCGTGTATTTTAATATATTGGTAATACGTCATTCTGAATTCGAGAAGATCGGTTTCAAATTTTTCCCTTCTGGAAAATTGCCCTGTGTCTTTTGAAATACAGTAGTATATCAGTATATTTTAAAGGTAAATGTCCTTATGGTATGTTGCGTATGCATTCTAAAAAAATGATTAAAAACATGTTATCATCTGCATGTGTTTTACCCTTTTCAAGTTCAAACGCACTTCATTTATTGATGAATTGCTGCTGCGTTTGTTGTTTCCTTACAGTGTGTACAATTTAAAGCCATTGCGTCAAAATGTTATTTTTTTCACTATAAGCGTACTTTCAAGAAGAAATCATTAAAGTGCCGCTGCGCGCTTTTATGAAATTTGTAAAGTGCGCGATTAGTCGTCAGTAACAGTCCGTTAATATGAAATGTGATCAAAACAACTGCGGATGAAACATAATTGACTTTGTTTTTGTCCGCGGCCTTGTACTTTAGTACCCACTCTTTTCACAAAAACGCCCTATTTCGTGTAGGCCTATTTTCTTTCTTTCTTCTTCTCTTCTTTTTTTCAAGACTTGTTTTTCCGAACCCATCAAAGACTCCAATAATATAAGCATTTTTTTACTTTTTAAAATAACGTAAAAATTACTAAAAAGTTTTATGTTGTGAATTGTTTTTAATCTTAGTTTTGTTTTTAATTGAACAATGTACAAAAAATAAAAAGTTTTTCCAAAAAAGAAAAGAAAAGAGATCAATATAATTCTTCTGAAATTTGGCGCAAATCCGAGTATGGATTCCAAACTTACATGTAAGTGATCGTACCAAAGGAAGCAAAACAAAATTTTGATTTTGCCTGCGGTCCTAAGCGGCCCTTTAGAGAATCATGCTTGGATTTTCTGAAATTACCAAAATTATCTTGTTATTCGATTTATTCGTGGTATTTAATATAATTTGGTACTACTTCATTCTGAATTCGAGAAAGATTCTGTTTCAAATTTTTCCCTTCTGGAAATGCCCTCGTTTCTCTTTAAAGATATATAAAAAAAATAAAAAGTTATTTTAAAGGAAATGTTCCTTTATTGTATGGTTGCTCTATGCTTCATCAAAAATATTAAAACCTGTAATCATGCATTTGTTTTTAACCATTTTCAAGTTCAAACCGGCACTTCACTTATGATGATATTGCTGCTGCGTTTGTTGTTTACTTTACATGTGTTTACAAATTAAAGCATTTGCGTCCAAATGTATTTTTTCTCACTAGAAGCGTACTTTCAAGAAATCATAAATTCAGCTTCGCACTTATGAAATTTGTAAAGTGCGCGATTAGTCGTCAGTACCAGTCGTTTAATAATGAAATGTATCAAAAACCTCGATGTAAAAATATATCAACTTTGTTTTGTTCCGCGCCTGTAACTTGTAGTACCACGCTCTTTCAACGCCCTATCGTGTTATGCCTATTCTTTCTTTCTTTTCCTTTTTTTAAAGAACTTTTAATTTACGGAACCCTCAAAGCCTTCAATAATATAAGCATTTTTTTACTTTTTAAAAATAACCGTAAAAATTACAAACATTGTTTTATGTGTGATTGTGTTATCTTTAGTTGGTTTTAATTGAACTAGTGTGGCTGTATTTTTTCAAAAAAGAAACGAAAAAAATCAATATAATTTCTGAAATTAAAAAAACGGCGAACATCCGAGTGGATTCCATACTCGGTATCGACATGTCCGCATGGGGTCAGTCAACCAATTTGAAGTAATTCGTTAGTAACATACATCGCGTAATGTCATTACAGTAAAAATCGCTTTCTTTGTAAAAACAAACAAAAAAAATAGTTGTAATTGAGTTCAATGACGACAGCAATGTATGTTATGGAACAAGACAAATCAAAGCTAGAAACAATGCTGTCACTGATGATATTTCTTTCTGCTCGTGCTGTTGTTTTAATATTCCTTAGCGTCTTCAAGCTATTGCGTCAAGGTGATTTTTCATTAAGCCGTACTCACTGATCCTCTACAGATCATGAGCGTACTTTCAAGAAATTACTAATGTGTGCGCTTGCGCACTTTATAAATTGGTACAAGGCGCGATTGTCTTCAGTGTCCAGTCGTTTAACGAATGTTAAAAATATAAAGATGTCGTCAAAGCGTGGTACAATTAGATACATCATGAAAATAATTAATTTTGCTTTGGCACCCGCTTCTTCAACAACCCTATGTTATGTAGGCCCTATTTCTTTCTTTTCCATTTTGTTTCCACGCCCTTATCATAGACCAATCATAGTAATACAGTTTCTTAAGTTAAAATAACGGTAAAGAAAATGACCAAGTCACATGTTCATTGTGATTATTTTTATCTTTAGTTTTTTAACTGAACATATGTGACCCGTATTTAATACAAATTTTGATGAGATCACTACAATTCTGCAAATATAAAGCGTATACATGAACGATTCACACTATAATATCGTCAATGTATACGCTGTGCGTTTCTTATGGCATCTCAGCTTTGATATTTGCATTTATTGTATGATATAGTTTAATCACTTATTCTATTATCTAAATTATTAATATTGACTATCTTTTTTTTATTCTAACTAAGAAACATTGTAATAATATAGATGAAGGAAAATTAATGTGAGTATAAGTAGGCTTTTAATTTTTTTAAAGATCATATTGCATAATATAACCTTCCCCTCCCCCCCAAACAATCGTGCATTAACATGATCAAAAACATTACTTAAGGTCATTTCGTGATTCCAGCACCTTCTGTTCATTCCATTGCACTATCATCACCGAGTGAGAAAAAGCTTTTCCCAAATATGATTTGATTCCGATCTGTCGGTTTGTGTTATGATCATTGCTTGCTTCCCACGCCGCCATAGAGGCCATTGTGCTTTTACGGACAGAAAATACAAAATTGCTAATGTCTTACAGATCAGCCAATTTGCACGTAAGATTAGGTACACCGGATTACAAGCTATAGCGTTCAGATGATATAAAAAATAAATCTTTTTTTTTAGGTAAGTCGTGGGGACGAGCCTGTTGATCAGAAATGCCCCTTTAACCCCATCTACCAAATTAAGAATGAATACAAACTATTGTAAGTGGCATTTCTGTTCATCGGATTACAGATAAGTTAATGTTGCACCCCTAATGATGTCGAGCAATCCAAACACTTTAAACTCGAATCTTAATTTTCGCCGCTTATGGCTCAAAAATTAATGTAGTCAATTTTAATTTCCATTTTAAGAAAAAAATAATAACGGACCAGAGTCTTAAACATATAATTACGGAATTAGGAAGTTGTTGCTCTATTAGGATTCCTCAAGATTATATAATTTGTTACGCAACTAATGATGTCGGTTAGGTCTAAAATATAACAATGTAACAAACCAAATAAAGCCACTGGGTTGTCTTTGAGTTTATTTAACTCGTTATTACTATTTTGATGTCACAATTGGACATTTCATGGTCACTTTGGAATTTTTGAATACTTTCTATGAACACGTGCCTCTTTTTCCGTTTTGAACCGTTTTTTGTCAAATCGTTCACGATAATGACATATCGGGGACAATTATAGCACCATTACGTTCAATGCTCAGCTTGGAGATTGTAGTATTGTCCATATTACATGTAATATTTCCTATCGCCATTGTGATTTGTTTGGACTCATAACACGCGAAAAACTAAAAACAACAAATCATAACATCATATCACATTATAAAATATTAAAAAACAGAAAATTATATATTATATAACTATTGAATATCTCCTTTAAGAGATGTGTTATTGACTTATGAAGGCTTTTTTTTTTTTATCATAGTACTTTCGTCAAGTTAAAGGTCCAGGACATGCTTTAAACATCCTTATAATACCACCAAAAATGGTTTCATTCTAGTATGTAGTGGTATCAATGTAAAATCTGCAATGAAGCAGTATTGAGCAACCGTATATTTGATAAAAATTGGGCAATAATACGCCTGTGTTTTTGGATGCTTTCAAAGGCAATTCCAAAACGAAGTGATTATCGCGCTGGCAAGCGGGACCCAGAAGTGACTCCGATTGACAAATACGCAATACGCGATAACTCGTCTGATCGTTATCGTGGAACGGGCGTGCGCGTGCCCATTTTTCTTTGCATACGTTTCACAGTTTTGACTTCTCGTGATATGCGTTCGTACTTTTTTATCATATGTCATATTTTTCTTGAATGGTTCCTTAAAATACGATTATAATGCGCTGTATTGTCGACGGCTGGACCAGCGGTGACCGTACGACAAGAACGGAACGAAATGCTTATTGAGTTCCCAGGAAGAAACCGAAGGAGAGATCTTGGAGTGTGCGGGTGCGGTTTGCCCACGTGGTGAGCTTTGTTTACAACTGGTTACTCTGACGTCATTAACTGGTCAATGTCCAACTCCAGCATCTTGATACGCGTTTACGCGAACAGGAGAAGGCCCTGTCAGTTTGGTATATTTATCCTTGAAATTTAACACTTTCCCGATGTTCACTTTAAAATCGTTGTTGCGATATGATCAGGATACGGTTGAGGTACGAAAATGTAAGAATATAAGAACTGTCTACTCAGCCATGTCAATGGACCTTTAAAGGTGCAATCAGAGATTTTGATTGAGGCATCCATATGTGTCATTTTTTTTAATAAAATTTAGACTTTTACCTTGTATTTAGGTACAGAAATGTCGTTAGAAAATGAAAACAAAACGTAATTTTCATTTGCTGTACATTCACTATAAAAACATATGTTGATTGAATTTTTTCGTAATTTCCTCCAATACACAAAAAAAAATAACATTTTATTGTACCGAGCAATATTTCAGCTTAATCTTTCATGTGGGGTATTGCGCTAGGAATGGAACGCTTTTGATCAGTGGAAAAAAATCAGGACTTTCATTTTTTATTTTCGGGACACCTGAATATGTGAAATCCTCTCGTTGCGCTTTTTAATAATTACCCGTAACATCAATTTTTATATAGAAAATGTTTAACCATAATCAAAATATCATATCGAAATACAAATCGTAAAGCAAATCTAATCTCATTTGAGCCATTAAAATACCATTTACACTAAGAGACCTCTGTATTGTACGAAAACATTCGTTAATTAACGAACCAGTGACATAATATTAACACTGAAATTACGATTGATTGCAAATAAGTCCATCCATTCTCTTCAGGATGATGAGAATTTTTTAAGAGTCTCACTGTAAATGCAGGAGTAATCTCATACCTATAGGTAGGTTGAGTAAAAAAAAGAGTAATATCCACTCCATGACGAGTAAAACTTGTTTTTTGACGTTACTCTTCGGAAGTAGAAATCACTCCATGTTTAGATTTAAAATTTGTCAAATGGATGGACTAAAATGAGCTCATCAAATAGAGTAAAACTTCATTTCACTCCTCTTGGGGTAAGGACATCACCGGATAAGACATGAAGGAGGCCCTCTATAAGCATCTTATGTTATCATTTCACATCAATTTTGAGTTGGTGTTTTACAACTACTTGATCATGTATACAGTGTTTTTATCCCCAAAATACACTGTATCAAGAAAAATGAAAAAAATTGAGAAACTTCAGTGGCAAGCTTCCTTGGAAAACTAATCCTAGAGCATGCCTCCATTTCAAATGACCATTTATTACTTTTAGAAGAACAGAAAGATTTTGCAGAGCTGCCCGTTCGTTTAAATGGAGCTTGTAGTGACGCCTAGATAGACCTTCTGTTCTTCATAAGCTAGAGAAGGCACCTGAGGCAGCCCGATATAACAATACCCCAAATACCTATAGCTATTAGCTAAGATTGGGATTATAGAACCGTCTTCACACCGAGCAGACTATGGAATACAATACAATGGCCCATGTGACCGCGCTATTTATATATCATGAACAAGTTAACCTATTACTAATAGCTAATAAAATCACATTTCCCTGGCACAGTTCAATAGCTTTCATTCACCATTGTTTTGACAAACACATCCCATGGTATTTAGTACGATTGATGAACCCAGGACTGCTCGTCATCGGTTGTTACTTGCTGCATCCCAGGCTACTGGAACTGAGCCCTTGGTAGATTTAATTAGCATGCCTTACCATAGTGATGTGGTATGGATTGTATGTAATATAATAGACTGTTGTGTTTTTTTGGCAATTTCCATTTAGTGTTCCGGCCACCCAAAAACAAAAATGCAAAATAGGGTCTTTCCTCCTTCCCCCCAAGACCAGAAGCACTCAGTATATTGGTTTTAAAATAATAATAGCGGCCATTCTTTGCAAAGCGGTATTGTGGTTCTTGGGGGGGGAAAGGGTTCAAAATATAGAAATTCCCAATTAACCCATTTAAGCCTGTATTATCACTTTTTACATAAAACCGACTTTTGGGATTTTATGTAAAGTCTGATTTTTCTTTAAACTATCAACAGGTAAAACTTTAAGCACGTCGCTTTATGTGGCAAAACGTTTTCACGTTCATCCGTTCTCATGAAAACTATAGAGGGGCGTCCGTCATTCCTTATCCCGCGATTGGTCCTTTCGTGAAAATGAGTTAGATTTCCCCAAAGTTGTTGTATTTTTTAATGCATCAATTGAGTAAACTGCTACTCAACCACAGCTGAGAAGCAATTTTCCTCAAATTGAGCATTCCCCCTTTCTACTAAACGAAGAGTAAGATTTTTACTCATATTGTGAGTATTATTTTTTGCCAGTGCTGTTTGTACCGCTAATGATGTTGGGTAGACCATACTCTTTTTTTAAAACTCACTTATCATTTTCGCCGTTTTATTTACGCTGTAACAACTAAAATATGAATCCGTGGGTTATAAAGAGTTTAATAATTCGTTCATACACTCTTTGATGTGACAATTTTGACATTCCATGGTCACTTTGCAATTTCCTTATACTTTTTCATGGAAACTTTGCCATTTTTGCATCTCCCTCCATTGTAGACTCTTCAATTGTTCGTAAGATGCCACGGTTAGCTTTTATTTCAAAATTACCTGTTGCCTCTATTATTTACAACATTTTACATACTATGATAACTTTGAAACCAGATTTACCCGAGTAGAATGCTTTATTTCTCTTCAGATTTATTTCGAATACGACGTACGCACACGGCCGATCCGTGCTCGGATCAGGTTCCGTGTTTAAAAGTATTTACCTGCACAAACCAATGAAAAAGTTACACGATAAACAATGCACCTCGCTAAAAGCCAAAATATGGCATTTAAAAATGACAATTGTGTTAAGTATGTGTAGATTGGACCTTTGACCACTTTTTAACAACCTTTTTTATTCCACATATATATCTTGTTTAAAAGAGTGTGCCATTTTAATTTTGTGTCCTTTTTTCGGCATTTAAATATTGTTTTCCCCTTAATGTTAATGGTTTCCTTAGAATTCTATTTTAAATTGCTTGAATTGTCACTGTCTAATGGCTTGCATGTGTGCAACTTTCGTGCAAAAATCATCGGGAAAGTGGGTTTTCTGTAGGGTGTCCATGGACCTCCCTTTCCACCACCGGGAGTTAGGAAGACCTTAACTTTGTTGCCCAGTTAAGTGTTAAAGAGAAACAAGGACATTTCCAAGTAAAGGTACCACCCCCATTTTAAACCGATTTTTGTTGTTGAACATCCTATCATGCACGCCAATGTTTTAAACCATTGGCTCAGTATGATCGCACATCCGGTTCTTAGCATTCCTTCTACTTTTGGATCTTTCCTAGAAGTGAACGTTGCCACTTTTGACAAGTTTTTTTTTTTTTTTTTTCCCCGAAGTGAGCGTAGCGCACTTTCGGCATTTCCCCCGAAGTGAGCGTAGCGCACACTTTACATTTACCGAAGTGCGCGAGCGTACTTTGAGGAAAAACTGCGGTTTTCGCTAGCGCACTTTTCAGCGTCCTTGTTATTTATAACAGGCCTCACATACTTCCAGAAATTCGCAACACACGTATACACGTACGCGCACTCGCACGTACACGCGCAAAGTCCCGAACACCCCCCCGCCCGATTTTCCTTCCTATAAATTTAGGTCCCACGCGAGAAGCTAGAGTTCTCATTTCTCTTTGCATCAAATTGAGTACCACTTCGCATTTAGTCATACTGACGTCATAAGTTGGAAAGTAATGAAACTGGATGGGGAAATTGATATTCGCAACTTTTACTGACTCAAAACAAACTGTTTTTTGTGAACTTAAAGGCCCATAGCTCAAAATGAACCAAAATTATCATTATATCTCTTAATTCTCACTCACAATTATTTCAATTTACACAGACTGGTCCCCAACATGCCTAACAATACCTAATGTCATGTTTAAGGATATCAAATTGGGGGTTTTTATTGGGCTCTGTTTCTAATTTACAACATTTTCTTGGTTAAAACTACTTTGTCCACAGCAAAAAGCAAATTATTTATTTTTTCTGTAGTTACACGTAGGCCAAAACATTGTCAACTAGAATTTCGCGGTCCTCGGCTTTCTAGGTTTCAGGGTTTTCTGGTTGTTGATTTGGGGATCTGACTGGTTAGTGGGCGGGGGAGGTGGTAATTGGTGGGTGGCCAGTGGGTTCATGTTGGCGGTGGTTGTGCTGCCTTTGTTCAAACCCTTATCGGTCGCTCTGACCATTGTTACACCGAGGTTGGCTGGACGGGAATTTGTATGTTGACTTGAGCCAGACGTTCCGCAAAGTTGTTTTAGAGTGTTTTGAATTGATGGCAAAAATATGAATTGAATTCCGTGGTGCTAAGTAGGCGATTTGCAAGTTTTTTAGGTTGACTGTTGACTGCAACTATCTTATCTATCTTCCAAGCATTACATCACTCAGTAGTAGAGATTGTTGGTCTAGGTGCAAAATGGTGCTTGGTCACAGGAAAAGAGATAAAACAAAGTGTACAGGGAAGAAAGAAGACTGGTGGAACGTAAAAAGAAGGTCTGTGTGGTAGTAGCGGAGTGTGAGTGGCTTCAGGAGACTCCGGAAAATCTCATGACTGAGCTGACCCAGTAAAGATGGTAGGGGTGTTCCAGATGCAGAGGTCATTGGAACAAAACTGTGATGGTAAGAGATTCTTACAGTGTGCTGTTGTGCACTGTTGGTGGTAGACTCTAGTTTGGTCTGATATATCGACACATGCACAGTTGGAAGGGGAAAGGATGTCAGAATTGAAGCTGGAAGTTTTCGTGACAATTGCTTGGAATATGACGCCCACGAGGTTTTTACCAATAATGCAATTTCATTCGCGAACCATTACTTCGTTGTGGTTTATTCTGATTTTGAAATTTATTAATGTATAATTTTATCATAATGGTTCTTTGGAATTGTTTATGGTAATTGTAGATGTGTTAATTTTCTTATTTCTTTGTTTTTATTGTACCTATTAGTCATCTTTAATTTGTTTATTTCAATTTTTTAATTGTAACGATTTACTTAATAATATTTAGGTGATTTTATTTCTATTTATTTCAATTTCGATATGATTCAAAATGTTGGTTTTTACTGTATTTGTGTTAAATGTATTTGGGTTATTTTTTTTTATTTACCTTATTAGCATCTTTATTTTGTTAAGTGTAATTATTAGTTATTTTCATTTAAGCGATTTATATTCTTAATCATTTTTGGGTATACGGGCTTATGATTTATTAATTTTTAAAAATTTTTATTATCCCCCGTTTATTTTTATTTCTACCATTTTGCTTTTATTTTTTTATTATTTTGTCGTTTTTATTTATCATTTATTTTGTACTGATTTTAAAAAACATATTGGTTTCCCTTTTGTTATTCATTTTTATATTTCTATTCCTTTTGGGAAGGCGCTTATAAGGTTTGTTATTTATATTTTTTATGTTATTATTTCTTGTTATATTTTAACAATTTATTTTTAATGATATTATAAGATAGGGTACACGATTTATTTGGTTTTATTTTTTAAATATTTGTTATTATATTCTCATCTGTTTATTAGTATTTTTCGTTTTTTTTATTTTTAATTTACTGATTTTTTCTTATTTCATTCCATTGCATTTTCTTCAGTTTTTGTGTTACTTTCTTTTGTTATGCTTTAGGCTTTATAGATATGACTACCACTTTGTGAGGTAATATGCGAAAAAAAAACAGCTCTGTAAACCCAAACAATAAAAATTCTAAAAATAAACAAGCAAAGCCAATATCTAAATCCTTGGGGGTTCATCCAGAGGACAACTTCCTCATTGCATTATTAATATTCAAAGAAGGCTCTACCATACTCATTGTTAGACCAACATCTCGAATATGAATAGCCGCCTGGGATCCTTACCAAGCATAGGCAAAACACATCCTCTGAAAAAGTTGCCCAAGGAGAGCAGCCCGATTCACTACTGGGAATTCCACCCGTTGGAAGATAGTGTTACCGAAATGCTTATCCACCCTCGGCGGCTAAGTCTCAAAGAACGCCGAAAAAAATCACGTTTCTCTATAAAACCAAACATGATTTGAACTTGCATCTCCACGAACTACATTCCACCCAAGACCGACAGGGCAAGAAAGAGGACATAACCAGACTCACAAAATCTACTCACCAATCTTGCACCACCACTCGCCAACTTTTTTCCAAGAACAATAAAAGACTAGGAACTGTAACTCAACAAAACCATGATCAAACAAACAAGAACCGCATTAAGTACAGCATTAACTCCCTAGTAAACTTCTGTGACCACCCACCTCCAGTCAAATTCCCTTCTGGAGTCCTTGGAGGTTTATACCAAGTACCAAAAAGACTCTTTCAGGTAACCCCCAGCGATTAGCTCGACACGGATAGCCGGGACACGGAACACAGGCAATGGAGGTCTAGTCAGAGCAACCTTGGAAGACCAGATATTATACACAGTGTACTTAACCAACTACCCGCGTTACAAATCGCCCGAGGGGAAACAACCATCACTAATTTCCTTTTTGCAGCAGCAAACAGCAACATATTTTTTTTTCACTACACGGAAGTTGATTTTAAAACAAAAATCCGACACTCTAGAAAGCGCAATTCAGATAATTCTGTAAAGCAGTGGTAGTGATCTCCGTACAGCCCCCCCACCCTTACTTCAAAATCCAGTAAACACACCCAAATTCATTTAAATAAAAGCAGGGGTTATTAACACGAAATTGCTAGGTTTGTTGTGTGTGTGGGTTTGTGGGGTTCATGTCTCAAGATTTATAAGTGATTACTCTGTATTGAAACAGCACCGTCATGATGGGTGTGCCCTGTTGTAAACGCGTATGTTGATCAAATAAAGAAAATAAATAAAAGCAAACAAATATTACAAAAACACCCGTTTTGACCCAAAAAAACTTCAAGCTAAAGAATTACACCGTCAATTTCTAGGGGGCAAAACAACAGCAGGACAGTAATTTGCACGTACCATTTCACGCGAAACGTCGACCTTTTTACGGACATCCGCGAACAACAAAAAACGCCCCCAAAAGGCCCGAGTAAAAGTATTAATATGACTGTCTCTACGCGACCGATAATTAGATCGGGCATGCAATAAACCCAACATTAGCAAAGGAAGCCCTTTCGAGTGCTTAAGTGCCCATAAATTGGAGATGAAAAAGGAATTAATAGGCATTTCACCATAATCCCCACAACACAGTAGATAAGGTATCATGATTGCGTGTACCACATCGTTTAGCCCCCACGTTACCCAATGTATTGGCATAACTTGACACAATTTATTATGGGAGAATTAGTGTTACTCGATTCTTTCTACATAATGTATCATAGTACTCGATTTTCCAACGGGGACCATTCGCAAACGAGCTATGACGTAAGAGGTGCGATTTTTCCATTTAGCTTTCGGGGGTCGCAACGGAGACAACCCAAGCCAAAAATGTCTTCTTCAAATACATCATACGTCTTCTCCATTACAAATATCCCTATATTAACCCTATATTATATACGGGTTTATAATAATATATTTACAAACAGTGGAAGAAGTTCAAAACCTAAACAAAGTATGCCTAGATTGCCTCAGCCATTTACTAATTAAAAATTTTAACCCCTGCCTACCAAGTAAGGAAGCCGACTGAAACAGGTATATCTAGCCACTTGAAGTGGTAGAAACCGCATTCCTACGAAGTCCGAATTTGTTTAGTCCGAAGAGCAATTCCACCACTAAACCAATTAATAAACAATGACGGGATTATTTTCGATTTTCAAAGGCATGAATTGATAGTAGATCGGGCGAGACATCTTTGAGGCAGCTAATGCAGACATGGCGGCGACATGGCCTTGGAAGTGCATGACGTCATGAACATGTCGTATACTGCCCAATGGTCCGTATTTTTGTAGTTTATTTTGTCTTTTTAAACACTTTTGTTGTTTTGGAAAAAAAAAAGTTTATTGTATTTTTGTTAATTTGGCTTTTTAAAGTCCTTTGTTCCAAATACTTAAAAAAAAATACGTTTCCACCAATTTTATTTTTTCAAAATCGTTTTGGCTCGGGCCTTTATTGAACTTTTTAATGGCATTTAATTAATTTCCAAACACTTTTCCAAAAACTTTGTTTTTCATCATTGATTTTCATTTTTAATGTCTATATATTTTTTTTGGCCTTTTTCATTTCCAATACTTCAAAAAAATTCAAAATGTCTTCCAAAAAACATTATAATTGTTTTTTTTTTTCTTTTTCGTAATACTGTCCAATTTTTTTGTGCTTGTGGGTCCTTTTATTTACTCTTAAATAGGCAATTAAATTTTCTTTTAACCTTTCCAAAACTTATATGTTATTCTTGTTTTTTTTGCCTGTTAGTGAACTTTGTATAGGCCCTTTATTAATTAAAACACTTTTCCAAAACTCATCATATTTTAAATTTGTGTTTTCTGATTATCCACAGGTTGATTGACATATTGATTGACAGTTACCGTTTTGAACGCTTACAAATCGTACATCTGACACGCATGTGTGGTCTCTGCACTAAGCAAATGGCCACACATCACCACGCGGTATCGGGTCTTTGTTCATAATTGATAATTACTGGCATAAAGATCTTTCGGACTTTTCGGTTATTCGGTTCGACTTCGGTAGGGGTACGTAGAAAACCATCTCGCGAAAATAGGTTCGTTTTGTTCGTTTTTTTCCACAGTCATTCGTAATGGCTTGTGGTGGTGTCAGGATTTGTTCAACTGTGTAAGCTGATCCGGGGCCGCGTGTAATCATGATACGGACGCTCCTAACCTGGCCCGCGTTTTTTTTTTTTAAGCTGGGGCGGATTGGGAAAGTCAGGGGTTTACACCCTACCTTATCGACACTGACTGCGATTTACATATACAGTTGTGACGCTCTGTACACGGGATCGAAGGCTTAAACGTCCCCCTCCGAAGGACGGGATGCTTCATGATCTTTTGCCCAATTCCAGTGAACCATGGAGGAGAGTGGTTTCTGTATTTAATCAATAGCTCGTAATACAGATTAATTCCAGAATTGAGCACCAGAGTGAATCCCAGCAAGGTGACCCCACCGGGATTCGAACCGGATTTTTGATTTGGTATATTTGCGGGCCTAGGCAAGCACCCAATAACCACTAACACCTCTCCCACACGCGAATAGGTAACACTCGGAGCGCAAACAACAACTTCCTCAGATTGTATTCCTTCTTCAAACACTTTCTCTCTGTCTACATATCTCTCGAAAATCACTTAAGATCTCCTGTTTGGAACAGTTTTTTTTGTCGTTCCAATATATTGCGTATTGATTCAAATCTTATACCTTCTCCTTCTACATCCCGTTTCTATCATCCCCTACAAGTCCTGGCAATTTGCTTGGTTGAACCTAACCAATAAGTTAATCAAAAATGCTACACTATAAATAAGACAACTCGCACGACACGAAAGCAATATGAGAGCTCCCGCCCTAATAAAATAATGTTGAGTAGGAACGCGATAAGGATTTCCAAGAATTGAAATCGCGCATGTACCTTGGAAACCATCACTGCTGAACGTTACCCCAAAGAATATCAGACGATTGAGCCAATATCTGACAATGGGAGTAGAAAATGGGTGTGTTCCGGCGGCCACCCGCTGCTTGTGGGGGGACTTTCTACATGGGCCCATTGGTAACCAGAAGTAAAATCCCGTCGTTCATAATCCGTGTGGGGGTACTTCGTTTCCGAGATATTGGTAAAGTATGCTCATGTCATTCGTTCATTCCACAGAGGTAAAATAATTTGTCGTCTCTATTGAGTTTAGACAGTCGTAAAATATTTTGCTAGCAATGTGTGTCGACACAAATTTTGTCAATAGAAATTGCTCTTTGCACTTTTGCTTGTGGTTGTATGGGAATGGGTATCAAATTTTTGCCCTATAGGTTTCAGGGAATCTAGTCACCTCCTCCAAAAGATACAAACAATATGGCACATTTGCAATCATTATATATCGTTTAATGAAATCTTTTCACCATTTCTGTACAAACAAACCTGTGTCTCTGGGCTGTGCAATAAACTCACCCACCGGAACATACACAAAACACTCTCTAAACGAATTTATTACCATTTAAAAAAGCCTTTGTTGTCATTTCCCTTTCCGATAGTTTTCAAATACAACCAATATTTTTTTCTTTTTAGTTTCGTGATATTATTGTAATCATGATTTAACAACTAACAACTTAGAGAACGTGTATGATTGTGAAAAGGTTTGACAGACCAAACGTTGAATATAAAGTTTGCTGGACAAGTTCAGTAAACGTTAGAACTTACTATAAAAAGACCAAACAACTTTTCTTAAGGCGGCGTTGTATATTAACAATGGTTTGAACTTTTTTAGAAATTACACTTTAAACTCAATATGTATTTGAACATCTAATGATACAACACTTTCCAGAAAAGAAGTTAGAAACAAATAACCATGGCAAAACTTTATATATTTCGCAATTTTAAAAGCATTGACATTCTGCCATTTCGGTATGTCGTATATTTTAAGAATTTTTAAAAATGTTATTTCAATTTACAGCAAGATTTTGTTATCGGAAGAAAAATCATATTTTTCTCATTACCCAGTGAAATTTAGGAATGCACAGGAATGTTTTCCCTTTTGTTGAATGTATGAACCAAAATATCTCCAAATTGACACACTTTCCTATGGCGCAATTTAGTAACCCATTTTTGCTTCTAACTGCCCTCAAACGACAAGACCGTTGTAATCTGATGTTTTTTGGCGATATGCTTCTATAGGAGCGGGCGGGTCACTCACATTTAAATTGTTGATCTGAATCTGGAGTTAAACCCAACAAATAAGTACTATTAGCTAAGATAACACAAGAGAAATGACAAGGCCATGGACTAATTTAGGCAACAAAGCACAATAAGGGTAAATTTCACAAGCACCGATGTGAAAAGCAAATGATAATTACACGGTTTTTGAAGAGCCGGGAGTCATTATTACTGATTTCTTTTTTGAAGAGCTGGAAGCCATTTTTACTGATTTCTCCAAGTACACTTTCTGAGAGACTTCTACGTGTGGAGGTATGTCCTGCCAGTGGAGTAGTTAGGTTCTTGAGACTGGTTCGAGGGGGAGAGTAACTCGTCTGATCACATACGGCTGAGGAAGCTGGCTAACGCAAGCTGCAGAGGACTTATTCCGTCCACAACTTGTGTTCCAGGACCACATCTTTTCGACTTGTCTCATAGTAGACCCTCTCAGGGTCTGTGGTATAAACGGCTGGTAATGGAGACTAACATCCCTCTGACAGTCTGAGTCAACCCAACCCGGCGGGCGAGTTACAGCCAAACCAAAATGACAACAATGATCACAGAGAACGCAGCAGTTCACTGCTTTATGACCCCATTAATCGTGCTGATTAAAGAAAAGGGTTTTTGTCAAAAGAAATTAAAGTTGGTCTAATCATCGTCTCCGGGAGGTATTGTTTACATCACGTAGAGAAAGGCAACGTTGAAACAATGTGAACGGTAGTCCAAATTGCGTATTTGCCATAATAGAAGGGATTTGTAATTGAATTTGTGCTGGGAGCTAACTTTTTTCCGTCCATTATGAAATAACAGTTATTGGATGAGCGTAGACACGTACATGGCGCTATTGTCCGGCCACTTTATATTGGAAGGACGTTTCTGTAGCACCCAGTGAATTACCGGAGATCCCAGCTTCATATACTAACTATTCTACTCACAAAATTCCTTCTTTTGCGAAACAGAGTATTTCGAGTTTTACCATTCACAGGTATTGTTTACTAGCCAATTACCAATGCCACGTATTATGCAAAAATCTCATGGGGGGATTTTGAGGGCGCTTTTAAAAGAAAAATGCACGTCATCCTATTTATGTTTAATTTTCCGAATCAGTTCTGCTATCTTTAATGTGTATGATATCTTGGTTCTAAGACATCTTTTTATCGGCACCCTCATTTATTGGCACATACATGTACGTTCTTTCTGATATTTTTCAGATTTTAGTGTAATAGCTGTTACCACACCCATTACATTTCTGTATTTGTTTATAATTACAATCTCGGTCGTAAGTGTTGCAACACTTTGATGTCTGTGTTCAAAATGACTCCTCCATCCCGTGACCAATGTTGAATCCTGGAAATGTGCTCTCATCCTTATGAAAGAATACACAATGCGTACCGAGAAAATGGTGACGGTGCATAGATAGGAAATACGTACAGGTTTATTCCGTTTAAACCTTTCGGACCGATAGAACGCCTGAGCGTTTCTTGCAAATAATCGATACTTGAAAATACATTCAGATACTATTTTGATATATCTAACATGGGAACATTCCAAAGATGAAGTTTATGGTATAATTTTCACTTTTATAAGTGCTTTACAACTTCGGGCAAGGCGTTTTGCCATGGAGAAATGCCATGGATTGCTATGCTGAAAGACTAGACATTTCTTAGTTGACCGTTCAAAAAATTGAATCCTAAAATTAAATTTGGGGGGCGAAGGGTTGTTTTTGTCAGAATTCATTAATTGTGTCAGAAAAAGAGTATGTCCTATGGGTCAGGTTACTGAAAACTCCCGCAACTTCCCAAAGGCAAATCGCCAGGGATTTCAGACTTTCATAATGTCAAAATACAGCATAATTCAAGTTAACAGATAAGTACCCAGACCAACGCCATGATTTCAGACTTATCATAATGTCAGAAATACAGCAAGTAATAAAGTTAAAACCGAATAAGTACCAAAGACAAATCGCCCTGATTTCAGACTTATCATAATGTCAGAAATACGCAAGTAATAAAGTTAAAACAGAATAATTTTACAACACATCCAACAGGTTGTAGCGTCTTGGCTGAAGGAACTGCCTCTCACGTTCTATGATTGCACTTTCCTCTATCAGATTTCTAAAGCTAAATTGTTCTCACGTATACCCGGGACGTATAACATTGTTAGCATTCCTTTTTTTGCATTGTAATAGTTGGATGTTGGATGAAAAAAATATATATTGTTAAATTGCAACGCCTTAAGAGTTGGACTTACATTGAAAGGTATTCTTCCTTATAAAATGCTTGAATCTATTGAAACGATTGACCTGTAACTTATTGTGCAACCGTGGAACACAATGCAACGGCATGATTATCAGGACCGAGTCTTACATCAGTTGACCATCCCGTGTAAACTGCAATATACTTATCATCTCACGACGACAGTGGACCGGAAATCGGCGTTGGCAACATAAGATTGTAAATTGGAGGTGATATCTGTGCTTTGGTCATGTGCTCACACCAGGATCTGTTTTGTACGCGCATAATAAAGCCTGTTGAATGTGCCATCCCGTCCTATCCTATAGCTCTTTCTTCATGATCCAGGTTTCAGATTCAGATAACAGGATCTCTCTACACAGGCTCTAAAAAATTTCAGCTTGGTTGAACTGTAGATGCCAAGTTTGCCATAAGTATGTAGTTTATTGCAGGCATGTCAAGCTTGTCCTTTACGTGACAAAAGTCTTTTTGTTTTAAGTCGGGCAACATGGGGCCCTTGGTACTTGAGTCCCTGATCTCTTTGATTTGGGTACCATCTGTAGTGCAGATAGGTTGATATTATCTTCCTCAATGACGGTCAATGTCTGCAGCATTTTCAACTGATGTTAGTTATATATTATGGCACCAACAACAAAAAAAAATTTTATCAGATCGTCTTTTAGAGCTCGATCAGCTGCCTAGGCAAGATGCGTGAGCTGCTGACGTTGGTGGACGTCTAGAACGCATGGTTTTTGATGGCGAGTCCTTTGTCGTTCATGATCTCAGGACTCTGTCTGAGGATGTAATCAACCACGATTACAAGAGATAGGGAGCAAGACTATCTCCTTGGAGGATTCCAGTAGGTATTAGGAACTCCTTTGTGGGCCCATCCATGGTCTGCACAAAGCTAGATGGGTTATCATACATGATGCAATTGCCTTGATAGTCTCATCTGGGACACCATAGTTGGCAAGAATATGCAGCATTGCATCCCAGTTGACACTGTCAAAAGCCTTTGAGAAGTCTACAAACACAATTGAGGCTTTTCACTTTCTCAACTCTTCTATGATCCTTCTGAGGGCAAGTATCTGAGGTAGTGTTGACCTGCCTTTGCGAAAACCATTCTGGTTCCGTCTGAGAATGGAATCTATGATACCTCCTTGGATAGACAGACACGTCACACAGACAAATGAGCACCAAATTTTGCACACCCTTCAAAAATTATTGGCTTAGGTCCTAATAAACTAAAATCTATCGAGAGAAAAAGTCTGTACTCCATTTCCATCCTTCAGGCTGTGTGCGCAAACTTTCACCTGACTATACGGAAATACATCCAGAATGTTCAAAGTAAGAAGAAACATTCAAAACTCTATGAAAAAATTCGAACCTTGTTGTGCTCAGCAGTGTGCCCAAAAAAAAAAAAAAAAAAAAACACTTGGTGCCAGGCACCATATTTTTTAACTAAAGCATATGACTATAACAAAACTGTTAGCTATGTCCCTGGTAAGTTTATAGCGATAGTATCAATACTTTTTAAGATATGCCCCAGATATCCAGTAATCCGCAGGATCCATTTTGCCAAATTGAGGCGTTGGCAATCTAACTACATGTATATACAACCGGAGAACAACCATTGAAGCTAGTCCAAGCCAACATTTTTACTGTTTTAATGACTGGTGCTGCCACAAATATTAACATAATGTTTCCATTGGTATACCGCTATATGTCTTTTATAATGAAATTAGATAATTATGATCAACAAACACCTTATTGACCAAATAAACATTGGACTAGAGCTAGTCATAGTTTTTTTGCGACCGCACACAAAGACTTATCTTAACCCCAAATTGGAAATGACGAATGAATATACTGGTATTGTTTTATTGGTTTTTGTCATGTTTTAACGTATCATGAGGTTTGTCAATGACTTTGACATAATGCTATGAAATTATTTAGCACCAATAAATTAATTGTTTTATCATAATCCGTTTCGTATAATTCTTATGTAATCGTTATTTGATCCATTAGAAGTTGTTACGCAAAAAAAAAATAGGCAAAAAATTTGTTGCAATATTTGGGGCAATGATGTTGGTGTAGGAATTAAGATTGAATTTGCCATTCTGTTCTTCAGTGCCACCATTGTGGTAATAGTTCCTCGGTTTTTGGTAAAATGGGTCAATCGGATTACTTGATTGCTGGGGTATATCCTAAAACTTTTGACGGATATCGCTATACATTTTTCAGCGATTTTAGCTAATGGTTCCTTCTTCCTTACAACAAATAGTCATACTCTTTTTTCCAAAACTTAATGGTGGCTGGCACAAACTGTTGCGTTTTTATTGGGACCACACTAATTGGAACCCTCTAGGAATGGACCCAAAATTGTTCTTAAAAATCCGCTAACCCCCCCAAAAAGGTTTTCCCTACAGACTCATAAATGTGCCATACAACTGTAAAGAACCTTTTTGGCTCTTGAATAACCTATACGGGCAGTGGCGGTAACCAGACCTTTGCAAATGTTGGGGGGGGCATAAGGGGTGCCGAGGCATTTTCTGAGGGGGAGATGCATTTGGTCCTTCGCCTAGAAGTGTACAAACGGTTCAGTTCATTTGAGGGGGATGGTCTCCCCGCTAGTTACGTTACGCCACTGCTTACGGGGTTCATAGAGAGAGAGGACCCTTTAGAACCGGGCTCTTTTGCACACCCTTTTTTTCCTTACAGAAGGAGGGGTCATTATTTACGCCAGGGGTGGAGGAATTTGAGGGGGAACCGAACAATTTTTTTAAGAGAGAGGGGGAAACATGAAATTTTCATATCAAACTAGAGAGAAGGGGAACATGAACTGTTAATGGGGAACTCAGCATGATCAGGGAGGAGTTGAAATTTTTTGAACGGAAGCGAGGGGGAAACGCGAACATTTTTGCCGAAAAAAAGTTGAAATCCTGCACCCCCCACCCCGGATAAAGAGTGACCGCTCCCTAAAAAGGCGATATCCGATGGTCTCATTAGACTGTACTGGGGTCTGCAATTAATTAAGTTTTCTCACAACGAGTCCTGCAAGAATGACGGCGAGCTGTTGGATGTTTCCTGTCCACTTTATTACATGCGACATCAGCTTTTAAGATAAGCATATATTGATGTACAAAAGGAGAGAGAACGTCCTATGTGATATCGGTGAAATCGTGGACGTAGTAATAAAACTTAAATTTTTTGATATTGTTTTGAACATTTTTTTAGGTATCTCGGTTATTATTACTTGAGGGGCATAACGCAAATCTCTGTTCTTTGTGGTTTGTTGAGAACAAACCTTTTCGCCCCCGCTCAAGTTCAATGTGCGGTTTCATGCGTAAGTTAAAGAACAGTAACAAACGATACATAAAAAGTTGTTGTCATTTCCCAAATTAAGGTAGACTCTGTAGACTGAAATCCGGCTACTCCCCCCTTTTGCATGGAGCAATGTTACACTTTTCTAGTGGTAAAAAAAGCCACTTTGATTTTTTTCAGTCAAAAGGGCGAGTGATCCCCAGGACACATTGGTTTGATCACCCGTGTCTAAGAGCGCTTGCGGTGGACCGTCACGTTAATTGAGTGTCTGAGGATAATGTAACTCTCTCTAATGCATCGTAATATACCGGTAGCTTGGACCTAAGAAAGTCTTAGGTAAAAAAAATGGTCCATATTAATGACAGCGCATGTAAGTTTGAAAATCGACAGCTAATCGAAGTTAACCTCCAGTCGTCCAATGTTTTGGGCGTTAGATTAGTTCTCTCATTTAGATTCGCATGTATAACATGCGAATATATTGTGCTCGTGCTGTTCAGTTTCCTTCTTCATATTCTCATGTATAACCTTCGAATATATTGTGCCCGTGCTGTTAAGTTTCCTTCTTCGTCTTCTTCTCCTCAAGACGTTTGCAACAACAACACTCCTCCCTCCAGAACCATAGCAGCCTCGGCGCCCAAACCTAGTAGCTTTTAATAGGCCCGCCCACCCCCTGGCCCTTAGTGCCTTTTGGCTATCTCGACCCCAGAGGTCAAGAGGTCAAGGGCGACAGGGGGCCAAAAGTTAAAAATCTAGGGAACCTATAACACAGAACCACAGAAGCCTCAGAGCCCAAATTTACATGTCTGAAGCACTTGGACGCCCTGATGTGACTGTTTTGGTATCTCGATCCCAGAGGTCAAGTTCAATGATTACAAGGGGCGCAAACGTTCAAAATTTAGAGTGCCCCTATACTCAAGAACCACAGCAGCCTCAGAGCCCAATTTTACAGATGATATTCCCTTGGATCCCTGATGGGTGCCTTTGGTATCTCGATCCCAGTGATCAAAGTTCAAGGCTTACAGGGGGCCAAACGTTAAATGTAGGGGGCCACCCCTAACTCAAGAACCACAAAGCACCCTCAGGGCTCAAATCTTGCAGGCTGATCGTCCCCTTAGACCCCTGATGTGGCCTTTGGGGATCTCGATCCCAGAGTCCAAAGTTCAAGGCTTACAGGGGCCCAATGTTAAAATGTAGGGGTCCACCCATAACTCAAGAACCAGACGGAGCAGCTTCAGCTCCCAAAGTTGTGGGATATAGCCCTTGGGCTCTGTATGTCGTTTGGATATTCTCAGACCCAGAGTTCAACGTTTTCTTTCTTTCTGCATGCCACAATGCGAATATACGCCGTGCTTGCTAAACACACTGTGGCGTCTAGTTCGTCTCTTATATTCGCATGTATAACATGCGAATATATTGTGTCTTATCTGTTAATTTTCCTTCTTCGTCTTCTTCTTCTTCTTCTCTTCTTCTCCTTCTCCTCAAGACGCTTGCAACAAACCACCTAACTCAGAACCCTAGCAGCCCTCGGGGCCCAACTTGGGTAGCTTATAGCCCCTGGGCCCCTGATTGGTCCTTTTGCTATCTCGATACCCCGAGGTCAAAGTCAAGGTCTACAGGGCCAAATGTTAAAATTCTAGGACACCTATAACACAATAACCACAGCAGCCTCAGAGCACAAATTTAACAGCTGCTAGCCCCTTGGACCCCCTGATGTGCCTTTTGGGTTTCTCGTCCCAGAGGTCAAGTTCAAGGACTACAATGGGCCAAACTTAAATGTAGAGGTCCACCTATAACTCAAAACAACATCAGCCTCAGAGCCCAATTTTACAGGATATAGTCCTTGGACCCCTGATGTCCTTTTGGTATATTTCTCGATCCCAGAGGTACACAGTTAGGCTACAGGGTGCCAAACGTTAAAATGTAGGGGGCCACCCATAACTCAAGAACCAACAGCACCTCAGGGCTCAAATCTTGCAGTCTGATAGTCCTTAATACCCCCTGATGTGCCTTTTTGGGGTCCTCGAATCCCGGGTCAAAGTTTCAGGGCTACAGGGGGCCAATGTTTAAAAGTAGGGGCCACCCATAACTCAAGAACCAAGCAAGCTTCAGCGCCAAAGTTGTGGGATATAGCCTTGGGCTCTGATGTGGGCGTTTTGGATATTCTCGACCCCAGAGTTCAACGTTTCTGCATGCCACATGCGAATTTACCCATGTTTGCTAAACACAACAGTTGCGTCTAGTTATATTCCGCATGTAGAACAGCGATATATTGTGTTCGTGCTGTTAAGTTTCCTTCTTGGGCTTCTTCTTCTTCTCTTCTTCTCCTTCTTCTCCTTTCTTCTTCTCCAGACGCTTGAAAAGAACACTCATAACTCAAGAACCCATAGCAGCCTCGGGGCCCAAACCTGGTAGACTGATAGCCCGTGGGCCCCTGATGTGCTTTTCAAGTATCTCGACGCCAGAGGTCAAGGTCAATGGCTACAGGGGGCCAAATGTTAAAATATCGAACACCTATAACTAGAGAACCACAGCATCTCGGGCCCCAATTGTGCAGGCTGATAGCCCTTGGTCCACTGATGTGCTTTTTGGTATCTCGATCCCAGTGGTCAAAGTTCAAGGGCTACAGGGGTCCAAACGTTAAAATTTAGGGGGCCGTCCACCACTCAAAAACCGGGGGGAATGGGGGGAGCAGTCTCAGCGCCCAACTGGGTTGTACTGATAGCCCCTTGCCTCTGGATGTGACTGTTTTTAAACTCGACCCCAGAGGTCAAATTTCAAGGGCTATGGGGGGCCAAACGTTAAATGTAGGGGCCACCCATAACTCAAGACCCAAGAAGTCTCAGAGCCCAAACTTGGTGTACTGCTATCCCTGGGGCCTCTGATGTTACTTTTTGGGAATCTCGTCCCAGAGGTCAATGTTCAAGGGCCACAGGGGCCAAATGTTAAAATGTAGGGGCACCCATACCCCCCCCCCCCAGAAAGACCCCCAAAAAGGGAGAAGGAAACCCCCCAACTCAAGAACCACAGCAGGCTCAGGCTCAAATCTTCATTCTGATATTCCTTGGACCCCTGATGGCCTTTTGGTATCTCGGATCAGGGCAAAGTTCCGTGCCACAGGGGGCCAAACGTTAAATGTAGGGGCCACCCCTAACTCAAGAACCCACGCAGCCTCAGAGCGCAAGTTCTTTTGGTTCTTAGCTTGATAGCCCCTGGGCCCCTGAATGTGCCTTTTCGGTATCTCGACCCCAGGGTCAAAGGTCAAGGGCTACAGGGGGCCAATGTTAAAATATAAGAAAACCCTATAACTAGAGAACCACAGCAGCCGCAGGCCTCAAATGGTGCAGGCTGATAGCCCTTGGTCCCCTGATGTGCCTTTTTGGTATCTCGATCCCATTCAAAGTTCAAGTGCTACAGGGGGCAAACGTTAAAATTTAGGGGGCCGTCCACAACTCAAAAACAGAGCAGCCTCAGAGCCTAAACTTGGTGTACTGATAGCCCCTTGGCCTCTTATTTGACTTTTTTGAATCTCGATCCCAGAGGCCAAAGTTCAAGGGCTACAAGGGGCCAACATAAAATGTAGTGGCCCCCATAACTCAGAACCAGAGACAGTCTCAGAGCCCAAACTTAGTGGGGGGTGTACTGAATCGCCCCTGGGCCTCTGATTTGACTTTTGGGAATCTCGATCCAGAGGTCAAAGTTCAAGGGCCACAGGGGGCCAATGTTAAATGTTAGGGGGCCACCAATAACTCACGAACCACAGCAGCCTCAAGGCTCAAATCTTGCCGGCTGATAGTCCTTGGACCCCTATTGGCCTTTTGGTTACTCGATCCCGGAGGTTAAAGTTCAAGGGCCACAGGCCAACGTTTTAAAATTTAGGGGCCACCCATACCCAAGAATCAGAGCAGCTTCGAGCCCAAGTTGCTGGGCTTATAGCCCTTGGGCTCTGATGTGCGTTTTGGATACCTCGACCCCAGAGTTTCAACGGTTTCTGCACGCCACATGCGAATATACCGTGTTTGCTAAACAAACTGTGGCCGTCCTAGTTCTTCTTCTCCTTCCCTCTCCTCCCATACGCTTGAAAAGAACACTCATAACTCAAGAACCATAGTAGCTCGGGCCCAAACCTGGTAGGCTGATAGCCCATGGGCCCCTGATGTGCCTTTTCGGTATCTCGACCCCCAGAGTCAAAGGTCAAGGGCCACAGGGGGCCAATGTGAAATTGGGACACCATAACTAGAGACCAGAATAGCCTCATCAGAGCCCAAGTGTGCAGGCGTACCTTGAGCCCCTGATGTGGCTTTTGGGTATCTCGATCCCAGAGGTCAGTTCAAGGTCTACAGGGGGCCAAAGTGTAAAATGTAGGGGGCCCCCATAACTCAAGAACCACAGCATCCTCAGGCTTCAAATTTTGTGCAGGCTTATAGCCCTTGACCCCTGATGTGTCCTTTTGGGTATCTTCGATCCCGAGCCGCAAGGTTAAAGGCTACAGGGGGCCAAACGTTAAATGTAGGGGGCCACCCATAACTCAAGAACCACAGAAGCCTCAGGTCTCATATTTTGCAGGCTTATACCCTGGGCCCCTGATGTGCCTTTTTGGGTAATCTGGATCCAGAGGTCAAGTTCAGGCTACAGGGGGCCAAACGTTAAAATGTACGGGGGCCAACCCCATAACTCAAGAACCAGAGCAGTCTCAGAGCCTAACTTGGTGTACTGAATCGCACATGGCCCTCTGATGTGACTTTTGGGAATCTCGATCCAGAGGTCAACGTTCAAGGGCTAACAGGGGCCACACGTCCAATATAGGGGGGCCCACCCATAACTCAAAACTCACAGTAGCCTCAGTCTCAAATTTTGAAGGCTTATAGCCCTCGGACTTCTTGGTGTTCCTTTTGGGTATCTCGATCCCAGATGTCAAAGTTCACGGGCTACAGGGGGCCAAACGTTAAAAGGTAGGGGGCCACCATAACTCAAGAACCACGCAGCCCTCAGGGCCCAAATTTTGCGGGCTTATAGCCCTCGGACACCTGATGTGCCTTTTTGGAATCTCGATCCCAGATGTTAAAGTTCAAGGGCCACAGGGAGCCAAATGCTAAAATTTGCGCCACTCCTAAGTCAAGACCACCGCAGCCTCAGAGCACTTGGTATACTGATAAGCCCCTGGGCCCCTGATGCGACTTTGTGAATCTCGACCACAGAGAACTAAGGTCCACATGCTCCATGTACCTGCGCATATACCCGGTTTTGCTAAACACCACTGTTGTCGTCTAGTTATTTCGCATGTATAACACGACATATTTGTGCTCGTCTGTTAAGTTTCCTTCTTATATTCGCATGTATAACATCGAATATATTGTGCTATGCTGTTAAGTTTTGCTTCTTGGTCTTCTTCTTCTTGCTTCTTCTCCTTCTCCTTAAACGCTTGCAACACACATTCATAACTCAAGAACCATAGCATCCTCGGGGCCCAAACCTGGAGAAATGATAGTCCCCTGGCCGCTGATTTGCCTGTTGTGTATTCGCCCCAGAGGTTCAAAGTTCAAGGCTACAGGGGGCAATTTTAAAACTCGGGACACCTTACACACAGAACCACAGCAGCCTCAGAAGCCCAAATTTTACAGCTGAGGCCCTTGGACCCCGTGATTTGCCTTTTGGGTATCTCATCCCAAGGTCCAAAAGTTCAGGCTACAGGGGGCCAACGTTAAAATGTAGTGGGCCACCCATAACTCAAGACCAACAGCAGCCTTCAGGGGTCCAAATCTTGCAGGCTGATAGTCCTTAGACCCCTGAAGTGCCTTTTGGGGGTATCTGCGATCCGAAAAGGGTAAAAGTTCATGGGCTACAGGGGGCCCAAATTTTAAAATGTAGGGGGCCCCATAACTAAAGAACCAGAGCAGCTTCACGCCCAAAGTGTTGGGATTAATAGTCCTTGGGTCTGATGTGCGTTTGGATATTCTCGACCCCAAGTTTCAACGTTGTCTGCACGCCACATGCGAATATACCGTGTTTGCTAAACACACTGTTGCGTCTAGTTGGTCTTCTCCTTCTCCTCCTCCAGACGCTTGCAACGGACATCTCATAACTCAGAACCATAGCAGCCCGGGTGCCCAAACCTGGTAGGCTGATAGCTCCTGGGCCCCTGATGGCCTTGTTGGGTATCTCGACCCAAGTCAAAGGTCAAGGCCACAGGGGGCCAATGTTAAAAATATAGGGACACCTATAACAAGAGAACCATAGTAGCCTCAGAGTCCTCAAATTGTGCAGGCTGATAGCCTTGGACCCCTGAGTGCCTTTTGGGTATCGCGATCCCAGAGGCCGAAGTCAATGGGCTCCATGGGCCAACGTTAAAATTTAGGGGGCCGTCCACAACTAAAAAACCAGAGCAGTCTCAGAGTCCAACTTGGTGGTACTGATAGCCCCTTGGCCTCTGATGTGATTGTTTTAAATCTCGATCCCATAGTTCAAAGTTCAAGAGCACAGGGGCCAAACATAAATGTAGGGGCCACCCCTAACTCAAGAACCAGAGAAGTCTCAGAGCCCAAACTTGTGTACTGATAGCCCCTGGTCCTCTGATGTGACTTTTGGGAATCTCTATCCCCGAGGTCATGTTCAGGGCCACCGGGGGCCAAATGTAAATGTAGGGGCCAACCCATAACTCAAGAAACCCCAGCAGCCTCAGGGCTCAAATCTTGCAGGCTTATACCCCTTGGACCCCTGATGTTCCTTTTTTGGGTATCTCGATCCCAGAGGGTCAAGTTCAAGGGCCACGGGGCCAAACTTTAAAATGTCGGGGCCACCATAACTCAGAACCACAGCAGCCTCATGGGTCAAATCTTGCAGGCTTATACCCCTTGGCCCCTGATGTGCCTTTTCGGTATCTCGACCCCAGAGGTCCAAGGTCAAGGGCTACAGGTGGCCAAATGTTAAATATAAGACCCCTATACTAGGAGACCACAGCACCTCAGGGCCCAAATTGTGCCGGCTATAGCCCTTGGTCCCCTGATTGCGTTTTTTGTGGTATCTCGATCCCAGAGGACAAAGGTCACGGGCTACAGGGGGCCAAACGTTAAAATTAGAGGGGCTGTCCACAAACGTCAAACCAAGCAGTCCTCAAGCCTAAACTTGTGTACTGATAGCCCCTTCCCCTGATGTGACTTTTTTGAATCTCGATCCCAGAGTCAAGGTCACGGGCTACAATGGCCAAACATTAAAAGTAGGGGCCACCCATAACTCAAAACCAGAGAATCTCAGAGCCCAAACTTGGTGTACTGATACCCCTGGGCCCCTGATGCGCCTTTTGGGAATCTCGATCCCAGAGGACAAAGTTCACGGGCCACAGGGGGCCAAATGTTCAAATGTAGGGGGCCACCACTAACTCAAAACCAACAGCAGCCTCAGGGCTCAAACGTGCAGGCTGATAGTCCTTGGACCCCTGATTGTCCTGTTTGGGTTCTCATACCCAGAGCTCAAAGTTCAAGGGCCACAGGGGGGCCAAACGTTAAAATGTAGGGGGCCACCATAACTCAAGAATAGAGTCAGCTTTCAGGCCCAAATTCTTGGGCTTATAGCCCTTGGACTCCTGATGTGCCTTTTGGATACCTCGCACCCCAGCGTTCAACGGTTTCTGCATGCCACAATGCTAATATACCCTGTTTGCTAAACACACTAACTTGGGGTGGCGTCATAGTTCTTCTTCTCCCTTCTCCTCCTTCTTCTCCTCAAGACGCTTGAAAAGAACACTCATAACTCAAGAACCATAGTAGCCTCGGGGCCCAAACCTTGGTAGCCTTATAGCCCATGGCCCTGATGTGGCCTTTGTTCGGTCATCTCGACCCCAGATCAAAGGTCAAGGGCCACAGGGGGCCAAATGTGAAAATATAGGGACACCTCTACAGAGAGACCATATAGCCTCGAGCCCAAATGTGCAGCTGATGCCCTTGGACCCCTGATGTGCATTTTGGTTATCCGATCCCACAGTCAAAGTTCAGGGCTACGGGGGTCCACACGTTAAATGTGGGGGCCACCATAACTCAGAACCCAAGCAGCCTCAGGGCTCAAAATTGTTGCAGGCTTATAGCCCTTGAGGACCCCTGATGTGCCTTTTGGGAATCTCGATCACAGAGGCCGAAGTTTTCCAGGGGCTACAGGGGGCCAACGTCCTAAATGGGTAGGGGTCCACCCAGAACTCAAGAACCACAGCAGCCTCAGGTCTCCAATATTTTGCAGCTTATAGCCCTGACCCCTGAGTGCCGTTTGGGTATCTTGGATCCCAGGTCAAATCAAAGTTCAAGGCTACAGGGGGCCAAACGTTAAAATGTAGGGGGCAACCCATAACTCAAGAACCAGATCAGTCTCAGAGCCCAAACTTGGTGTACGGATAGCACATGAGCCTCTGAATGTGACTTTTGGGAATCTCGATGCCAGAGGCCAAAGTTCACGGGCTACAGGGGCCACACGTTAAAATTAGGGGGACCCCCCACATAACGCAAGAACCACAGTAGACCTCATGGCTCAAACTTTGCATGCTTATAGCCCTCGGACCTCTGGTGTGCCTTTGTGTATCTCGATCCCGAGGTCGAAGTTCAAAGGCTACAGGGGGCCAAACGTTAAAATGTAGTGGTCCCCAACTCAAGAACCACAGCAAGCCTCAGGGCTCAAAGTTTGCAGGCTTATAGCCCCGGGACACCCTATTTGCGTTTTTGGTATCGTCGATCCCAGAGGTAAAGGCTCCAAGGCTACAGGGAGCCAATGCTAAAATGTAGGCGCCACGGCATAATTCAAGACCACCGCAGCCTCAGAGCCAAACTTTTGGTATACTTATGCCCCTGGGCACATCTGATTGCACGTTTGGAATCTCGACCACATAGATCTAAGGTCCACATGCCCCATGTCACATGCGAACTACCCGTGTTTGCTAAACCAACTTGTGGCGTCTAGTTATATTCGCATGTATAAACATGCGAATATATTGTGCTCGTTCTGTTAAGTTTTCCTTCTTATATCGCATGTTATAACATGCGAATATATTGTTCTCTTAGCTGTTAAGTTTCCCTCGTGGTCTTCTCTTCTCTTCTTCTCTTCCTCTCCTTCTCCTCAAGAACCATATCAAGCCTCGGGGCCCAAACCTGGTAGAATGATAGCCCCTTGGCCCCTGATGTCCTTTTGGGTATCTCGACCCCAGAGGTCAAGGTCACGGGCTACAGGGGCCAATGTTAAAATTAGGAACACCTATAACACAAGAAACCACAGCAGCCACAGAGCCCAACTTTTACAGGCTGATAGCCTTGGACCCCTGAGTGCCTTTTGGTTTCTCGATCCCAAGGTCCAAAGTCAAGGCTACATGGGGCCAAACGTTAAAATGTAGGGGGCCACCCATAACTCAGAACCACAGCAGCCTAAGGGCCTCAAATCTGGCAGGCTGATAGTCCTTAGACCCCTGAGTGCCTTTTGGTATCTCTCGATCCAAGAGGTCAAAGTTCCGGGCTACCAGGGGGCCAAATGTTAAACTGTAGGGGCCAACCCATAACTCAAGAACCAGAGCACTTTTCAGCGCCCAAAGTTTGAGTGGGATATAGGCCTTGGGCTCTGATGTGCGTTTTGGATATTCTCGACACCAGAGTTTCAACGGTTTCTGCAGGGCCCCAATGCGAATATACCCTGTGTTTCCTAAACACAACTGTGGCGTCCAGTTTGGGGTCTTCTCTTCTCCTCTCCTCCTCAAGACGCTTGCAACGGACACTGCATAACTCAGAACTCATAGCAGCCTCGGGGCCCAAACCGGTAGGCTGATAGCCCCTGGGCCCCTTGATGTGGCCTTTTGGTTTCGACCCAGAGGTCAAAGTCAAGGGCCCAGGGGGCAAATGTTAAAATATAAGGGGGGGGGGGGGAATTAAAACCCTATAACACAAGAACCATAGTAGCCTCAGAGCCCCAATTGTTGCAGGCTGATAGCCCTTGGAACCCTGATTGCACTTTGGGTATCTCGATCCCAGATGTCGAAGTTCAAGGGCTCCAAGGGGCCAACGTTTAAATGTAGGGGGCCACCCCTATAACTCACAAGAACCACAGCATCCTCAGGTTCTATATTTTGCAGGCTTATAGCCCTTGGACCCCTGATGTGCCCTTTTGGTATCCCTCGATCCCAGAGGTCAAAGTTCAAGGGCTATACAAGGGGGCCAAACGTTAAGTTAGGGGGGGCCAACCCATAACTCAAGAACCAGAGCAGCCTCGGGGCCCAAACCTGGTAGGCTGATAGCCCCTGGGCCCCTGATGCCTTTTGGTATCTCGATGCCAGAGGTCAAAGTTTCAAAGGCTACAGGGGCCACACTTTAACATATAGGGGGCCACCCATACCTACTCAAGACACAGTAGCCTCAGGGCTCATTTTTGCAGGCTTATACCCCGGGACCTCTGGTGCCTTTTGGGTATCTCGCTCCCAGAGGTCGAAGTTCAAGGGCTACAGGGTCAAACTTAAAATGTTGGGGGCCAACCCATTACTCCAGAACCACAGCAGCCTCGGGGCTCACATCTTGCAGGCTTATAGCCCTTGGACCCCTGATTTGCCTTTTGTGTCTCTTCGTCCCAGAGGTCAAAGTTCAGGGCTACAGGGGGCCAACGTTAAAATGTAATGGGCCCCCCGTTAACCTGAGAAACGAAAGTAGTCTCAGGGCTCAAATCTTGCATGCTTATAGCCCTCGGACCCCTGATGTTGCCTTTTGGGTACCTCGACCCCAGAGGTCAACCAAGGGTCAAGGGCCACAGGGGGCCAAATGTTAAAAATATAGGGCACACCTAATAACAAAGAAGCACCATATTAGCCTCAGACCCAAATTCTGCAGGCTGATAGCCTTGTACCCTGATGTGCCTTTTGGGTATCTCGATCCCGAGGCCGCAATTTCAAGGGCTACAGGGGGCCAAACGTTTAAATGTAAGGGGGCCACCTATACTTCAAGAACCACAGCAGCCTCAGGTCCTCATATTTTTGGCAGCTTAGCCCCTTGGACCCCTGATGTGCCTTTTGTATCTCGATCCAGAGGTCAAAGTTTCAAGGGCTTACAGGGGGCCCCAACGTTAAAATGTAGGAGGCCAACCCATAACCTCAAGAACCCGAGCATCTCAGAGCCAACCTTGGTTGTACTGATTGCACATGGCCTCTGATGTTACTTTTGGGAATCTCGATGCCAGAGGTCAAAAGTTCAAGGGCTAGCAGGGGCAAAACGTTAAAATATAGGGGGGCCCACCCATAACTCAAGACCAACAGTAGCCTCAGGGCTCAATTTTGCAGGCTTTATACCCTCGGAACCTCTGGTGGGCCTTTTTGGGTATCTCGATCCCAGATGTCGAAGTTCAAGGGCTACAGGGGGCCAAACTTAAAATGTAGGGGGCCACCCATAAACTTCAAGACCACGCAGCCTCAATGGCTCAAATTTTGCAGGCTTATTTGCCCTTGGCCCCTGATGTGCATTTTGGTCTATCTCGATGCCCAGGTGAAAAAGGTCACAGTTCAGGGGCTTTACAGGGCCAAACGTTAACAATGTAGGGGGCACCCGTACCTCGGAACGAACGCAGTCTCAGGCTCAAATCTTGCAGGTTTATAGCCCTCGTACCCCTGATGTGCGTTTTGGGTATCTCAGCCAGAGGTTAAAGTTCAATCAATGGCACAGGGAGCCCCAAAACCTTGGCCATTCATAACTCAAGAACCACCGCAGCCTCAGAGCCCAAACGTGGTATACTGATATCCCCTGGCCCTCCTGATGCACTTTTGGGAATCTCGAACCACCAGAGATCTAAGGTCGCAACATCCTCACCTGTCACATGTCTAATAACCTGTGTTTGCTAACAACACTGTGGCGTCTAGTTTTGTTTCTCTCTTCTAGCTATGCCGTTTACTAATAGCTACTCTACTAATTCGTTGTAACTTGTTATATTGTCATGATAATATTAAAAAATGGATGAAAGATAACCAACTGTACTTTGTATCATTACCAGAATATCATGTTCGCGGTGTACATTGCCTTTTCTTTCTAATTTTATTTTTCAGCGACGGCTGAATACATTTAAGATTGGCCACTTATTTCATGGCGATTGCCCTGTCATTTCATTTTGTTCCACAAAGTTCGTCCTGTCACGTCCCATGAAAATCTCCATTACCACCCACAAGTTTGAGGTTGCTTTCTTCACATTATAATTTCATTTAAAAAAAAAATTTCTTTAAAATCTCAACCATCTTGTGCAAAGACAATTTATAAACAAGGCGTTAATTGTCGCAATATTGCCTCCTTATCAGTTGACATCTGTCCCGCCATAATGAGACACAAGATTTTGTAAACTTAAAGAAATACTAAGCGCCGCTCACCTCCGTGGTTCTTCTTCTGCTTTGCGTTTTTGCGAGGTGGTGCCGAGTTAACAGGTGCTTCAGTAGTTTAAACTGTCCCATCTCTCTCTCGTACGCGCGAACCCAACGAAACACAACCAACCACACACCAAGCCAGAGCCCAATCCTGAACGAAAACACTAAGCAACCAGAACAACAACGGTTAACCAGCATCTATACGCGCGTTTTTCTTTCTTCATATCCATGTGATGGTGGAGTAGGTTGTTTTGGACAGCTTCCAGTTTGAAAAGTTGGGCAGAATTGTTACTCCTGAACTATTTTTTTTTAGCAAATGCTTGAAGAGTGTAATGAAAATTTCCCCGAGTTAAGTGTGGAATGCTTGTGGTTTTACACTGGTAGAATGAACTAAGCAAGTGTGTATATTTGACTTATGATCTACCATTTATACATGAAATAAAAGCGATCTCCTAGACCGTGGAGAACAACGCATAATTTTCCATAATCCGTGTTAGTCGGTGTTCAATGTGTATTCGTATTTTGCACTTTACATCTACAACCATCACCACTATTTGCCACTGGTTTGTGAGTTTTTTCCCCCCTTGACCTCACAAAATTCTGCAAAACATTGAAGAACTACGGTCCTTTGTTGTGTTAATTGCACAACAAACTTAAGGTAAAAGAGGGTATGTTTTTCCTTGAAGGTGACATGGCATGAACAAATAGGCCTATCAGGCTTTGTGAAGTCTAACCATTAATAATCACATTAAAAACATTAAAAAGTAATTGAATCTGAGACTTTGGATGGAAATTTGATAGAATTGAAAATTCTATAAATTGTCATCCAAAAGTCTGAATTTTACATATTCATGAAGCTGGGTATGTTTGATTGCAGATTGATTTTCATTTCATCTCACTTGGCCAGGCCAGTGGCGTAATCAGCATAAAAACTTTAATTCCACAGAGGCCGTGGGGTCTACACGGACGAGGGCTTTCCCACTCTCTGCATGACTGAATCAATGATAATATACACATAAATAAGTGCCGCTAGTCAAATCACTGAATCAAAGCTGCCATGGTACTTTGGTCCAGGATTAGTAGTTAAACCTAATATACCCTAATTGTCACCTTCTTGTGGCGATGAAGGTGATAAGTGTGCGTATTTTCCTTGATAAAAACACATAGTCTATACTGCCATCCACCAGAATTTCAGTTGCGTTGCAAGGCCACCCAATTAGTGAGAATTTCCCTTATGTTGACCTTGAAAGGGATACCCCCCTGACTAGGATTATAGGTATGTTTCCATGCCGAAAAGCTGCTCGTTAGCGTGTCCTGCTCATTTCACAATGGGCCGCCATGGTTTTTATGGAGAACGCCATTTCGTTTCATTACAGATAGAAATTTCATCTACGATTATACACGAAATCAAGTTTTTTAAGTTCCTGAAGGGGGATTAAACATCTAAGCGTCAAAGATGGCCGCCGCAAAGAGGCATGATTTGCTAAATGAACATAAAATGGCATATTGTTGGGATAAGAACCGGGGTGATATTTGTGGCATTTATATTTTGCGCACAGGCTTGTTTTTTTTTTCAAAATGGCGGTGATTATATATTCGTTCTAGGATACGTAAATCATGAGGAAAAGCAACCCATCTTTTCGACGTTATTAAACAACACTTTCTAATAAATCATTTCTAAGATGTAAAAAAATATTTTGATTTGTCCAATAGAGCGCTGTAACCATAGCTAGTTACTACTTGCGTCATATAACGTGGTTTAAACTGACTCTATAACAGTTCACAGGAAGATAACAGCTCATATCAACCTGATACAATACAGGGTGAGTCAAAAAAAACTTGACCCTGATTGTGTCCGCCATTTTGAATTTTCAATAATAAATATCTAACATATGTGGTATCTGCGGAAAGCTTATTTCATTATCTTTAATTGCTGCAAAGATCATTCCACTCGGTTAAGAAGGCCGACCTACAGTCTTTCGAATCAAGAATCTGCAGTGAATAAATAGCCTGATTTTCTTCTGGACACTGATTTCCTTCGCTGAACGCCGTTCATTTCAATGTGAATCCGTGGACAGAGCAGAAAACCGACTACTTGATTCAAACGACTGTAGCTCGGTTTATACCTAACTGATGTGAATGATCTTTGCAGTAAAGTAAAGATAATGAACCCAGCTTTCAGATGATACCAAATATGTTAGATATATGTTACTTAAAAATTCAAAATGGCGGACACAATCAGGGTCAAGTTTTTTTGACTCACCCTGTATTAAAAAGACTACTCAGTGACGTCTTAATAAGTGTTCTCCAGTAAAAAATAACAAATACGCTATGTAAAAGTGAAAAAGTTGTCTATTATGTAGGATAATTTAAATATGGTGACCTAACTTTCTTCGGAGCACATCAAGTGCTATATAGTTTCTGACTTGTCCCATCACCGGCTCCTCTCTATCTACTGCCGAAATCGGCTTCCTTCCCAGCGTCAACCCGTGTTGAGTTGTCTGCAATTGTCCAGAAGTACGAGAGAAAATTGCGGGGAAATGTTCTCAATAGTTTTCCTGATGGTTCTTATTATGTCAAAAAAGATGTGCAGGGGTGTTTTTCTCCTGGAGCGGGTACAACCGCCGCCATCAGGAGTTAAGATCATATCTGCAATATACAAATGTCATCAATTCTCTTTTTGTTGCTCTCAAAATATCACTCACATTAGCACCCCAACAGTTTGCCAATTTTAGCACATTTAACAATACAGTCATGCTTCCTTCCGCTGCCGACCATATTGGACGCTGATATTTAAGCTCACTTCAGGAAGGAAAAACTTTATTTCGTTTGTCCATGGGATTAAAGTTCCTATCTGTATTGATTTCATGGCAGTTTTTAATAAGACAATGGCGGCCATTTTGAAATAGATACACGCTAAGGTGTCAGCGTTCGGGGCGGAAACCATACCCTAATCCTGGAGGGGAGGAACCCCATTTTCAAGGTGATATATTGGAAAATGAGTAACCTACGTTTATCCTAACTCATGCGCCAGGTCCTACATAAGCAGACCTTTTCCATACCAGTTAACAGTGCTTGGACAAATTGGTCCACTTCAGGCATGACATAGTTGACACCGTAGAGATTTACGACTCAGTTTCGGGAACGAACCCCAGTGGGTGCAACACACTCGAATTTTAAGGCCCGTACAGAAATTGGCCCCTCAGATTACCAAACAAAATCATGTGTATTCAAATGATCGTAGCTAATGTTGTTACATGTACAAAAATATGCATAAACTCACTACTAATATGATAACAAATTAATAATTTAACGAAAATAAACAATTTATACATGTACAATGTACGGATAAAAAGGACAGGCCGGATCGCTAATAGGCCTCGTCCACAGAACCTCGGATTTTGGTATGTCTAACATGCATAAAGAAAAAGTACCATTTTTTTCTCATTTACACTGGGAAATCTTAGGGATTAAAGAATGTTTGATTTGGAAGTTATGAGAGAACATGGCCGCATTTGAGTCGACCAATATTAATTTCCCCATTTTTTTTTTTTTTTTTTTTTTTTTAAAATAACGTTTTTAGCTATCGCATCAAAAGGATTGAAATTTGAAAAATCGGCCAGCGAAAAATTACGGGCTTTTACGGAAGGGGTTTTGGGGTGAAGACCCCTTCTATAAAAAGGACAACTTTACAATTTTTAATCGGACCATCCCCCTTAATACCACGTCGTAAGTATGGTTAAAATAAGTAAATGCTTGAAGTTAATAATGACCCGTATATAATAGATTACACTGCAAACCATTTTGAGAAACACATGGACGCGTCGGGACGTGTTTGCATGTGTTCAACAGGTGTTCGGAGAACACTTAAGAACACTGCAGAAACGTGTTCAATTGTAAACAGATTTTGAAACGTATATAAATAGATACACTGCAAATTTTGTAGAAACACATGACGCGTCGGTAAGTGTTCTGCATGTGTTCAACAGGTGTTGAGAACACTTAACAGAAACACTGCAGACGTGCTTCAATTGTAACAATTTTTGAACAACTGCAGAACGTGTCCTTAGGTGTTATGGATGTGTTCTGTAGATAGATGTACGAACACTTAAAACATGTTCTGCAGACGTTCAAAAATCTGTTACATGAACGAGTTCTCCGAAATTTGCCTTTTAGTGTTGAACAATTAAGAAGATCTGCACGAATTGATGGTGGGTAGATCAACGAAGTTTTATGCTTCTAAGGCAACAACAATGATCCGCTTGCCACCAGTTTTGAAACAAGTTTGACCGATGAATAAATTATTTATTATTATATATATTATTATTGTTATTATATGTATTCAGCAAAACCGGACTGTAATGAACAACTATTATATACAGCCAATAAGAACACTTATTTGACCGAGGATGTCCCTTGAACATTTTTGTCATTACAGTATTTTCATCTGCATTAGGCCTCCTATATGACAAAACAAGTCGGTTGTTGATGAATATATAATAAGCAACATATAGCGAAACTTATTTCCCCAACTGTACAATACATGGGATGGAAATGTAGAATTTAAAGTGGTGCATGCAATTCTTACATTTGGGGCCAAAAATGGGTAAGAACCAAGAATAGGAAAATGGCATTAGGTATGGTAATGTTTCAATAAGCAGAAATTTTAAATAAATTGCCCAAATGAAAAATATCTATAATGTTGCTTCAGTGATCATCCCCCATAAAAACGTTGAATAATATGGTCAAAATAAACCCAATTTAACCAGTAAATTGCGTGCCCGTGATTTACATTATACAATTGTGTACAGTCCTGTTCTGTTAAAATGTTTGCTGTTAAAATAGTTGGGGTCTGTGCTTACCAAAAATTAATTAAAGATGTAATTTAATGGAAAATGATTTGTTTTGGTCTAATAGAGAGGAGAAGAATATCATATGGGTCTTAAGGAGTGTGTTCCTCCCCACTACAGGAAAAGGTTTGACACCTTTGATAGTTAGTATGGGCCATTATATCACTCCAAGCTAGGGTTAGTTAGTACCAAGGGGTGAGGCCCATTCAAAACCAGTCGTCCGTGCTGGGCTGCTGACCATTTTGGAATATTGCACGGAATAATAATTAATTAGTTGGGTGCTTGTATACACACATAATGGTCAATTCTGATACAAAACAATCCGCCAAAATATCAGTTGTTGGATGTATGGTGTATTGGGTGGTTAAATTTGTCCTACCCATGGCCACACAACCGATGAAATGACACGTCAGTGGTCTTGATTTAAATAACCGCCTCAATGAATACATCTTTTCACCTAATGCGCCAAAGCACGTAAGCGAATTGAGTATCTGAGCACATGATCCAGGTGCACTATATTACACCTGGCCACTCAACACACTCATCAATTGTATCACTAAAACCGATTAGTGTATATGCAAAGCGTTAAGCGGCACCCACAGTATGTGGAGAAGCGGAGGCAGCCATTGGCTTTCTATTGTTTTGGTAACTCATGTTTTCTTGTGGTCGGCAAAACAGGCGGACGATGAATTTCTAAAGTTGAACGAACTTTTCCTCTCTATCTATATAGAACTCTTTGGTTAGTACTGTCAACTCGTGGTGTACCTTTTTTCAATAGGACCAATTTAGGGTTACACAAGGTTTAAATATTCCAAACATGTTGAAATGCCATGTCATGTTTATCCGTCTAGTCTAAGGATTTCAAAACTGTATAGTTTGTACCAGCCACGACCATTGGTTTAGTAGGGTAGAAAAGAGTTATAGAGTAAATTAAGTATCCGTACGGACATGAGAAAATATCAGATTCTGTCCTTATTGGGTTACATTTGGTCTTCCGACTTGTAAGGGTATGTAGAGGATACCTCTAGTTCCAATGATTGTAACCTCAGTCCTGACGTTATTTTTATCACTGGACCCATTATCGTATCTCTGACCTGAGGTTACAACAAGGTGCTCATGTTTTGAATCGTTTTACCGTGTGGTGTGAAAAAGTGGTTCTCACAACTCAAAAATACCGCTTGTGACGTACTTACGATGCTCTGTCCTGATCTAAAAATCAGCTACAGACATGTTCTTGAGTATGCTAGTTCCTTTTGCACATTGGATGTCAAAATCTGGCTTGTTCGTGTTCATAATTTAACATTTTTGTCGTTATTCCTGTAACTGGTGTCAATAAATCTCTCCATGTTGATAATGTGCATTTTACCGCATGCGCTTTGCACAAGACTTATCGATGTATTATGGATCGATTATTCATGAAAGATAGGTATTGTAGTCTCTATTCCAAACATGGTAAGGTTACAACAAGACATTATCCAACATTAGCGCCCGATAGGAGGGTCGGTCTCATCAAGCATGTCCAGAGACGTAGCTTTTGTTGATGCCAAAGCACATGTTCTCCACTGACCTTTACATCTTGGACCCCTGACCCCTATGCGATACCAGATTTTGCCCTTAGACTGAAAACGTAATATCGCATACCTTCTGAAACTCAAGAAATTTTGATCATTTTAGTGTGAGTCAGTGAAAAAATACAGGTTCAACAGTATTGTAGAGTAGGTCAAGATAAAAGTGAGTTAACAGTCGGGTAATTCGGGCACCATTTTGGGTGATTTGGGTGAGTTTAGAAATTGAAAACCTTAACGTGTTAAACAGTACAGACTTGGCATGACTTCGGGTTCGTTAAAGTTACAACAAAAGTGAATGTACAAATCACCCGAAGTCATGGCTCAGCAGGACTAAGGTATACCTCTCCTTGTTGGTTGGGTGGGATGAGCTGGGGTGGGTGCGAACCCGGAAGCCTCGATAGTTCGCTTTCTCATACTTGCAAGATGATAAAATAAGTTGAAATTTCCAATTGTCTCACAATAAATGGTACTTGAATACTTGGGTATGGGTAGTGGTATTAACAAGTAAAATCTAAATGATAGTTGAGGTTTGTTTTGAATGTAGAATCGAAGCGTTCGCTGGAGAGGGTCATCCCCGATCGGTAAAACTTTCACTCTCAATTGTTTTTTATTATTATTATTATTTAGTTAAGAACAAATTTGCTGATGGGAAACTTGTGCATGAATCCTTACGGCTCTAACCATACGATAAAATGAACATCATAGCCAAGAAATCTATAATATTCATACCAAACAAAGCATAAAACGTATCTTGTTGCTTTAAAAACTGCATCATGTATGTGCTAAACTTGCATGCAATTTTGATATTCATATTTCAACGCACTGCAGACTGTCCTTAACTCCAACTGTATAGGATTTAAATAGGGAATTTGCATGACACTTCAATTCCTAGAACTGGAAACCGAGAACTGTGATACTTATGCCACTACTTTATTTATGCACTACTTTTGCACTGCAATAAATATTTTGGTTGCTGCCCCTTCCAGACTGTAGATAGTGCAGTTTAGAATTAGTATGTTGTGTATTGGTTATTAATATTAGTGATGCTTTGAATGATCTGTATGGACCAGATCTTCTCCGGTGTGGACTACTTTGTCTGGACTGTGTAAAATTGATTAGTCCGTCTCTGGCGCTGATTGTCATTTGGTGGAGTGTACGTTTGGATCTTCAACGTCTATTCAGCATGTCGCTGTTCTCCAGTAGCTTGGAAGAATTCAAAACAACAACAATATAACCCTTTAATGATTTAATAACATACAATAGAAATATTATACTCACTTCCAACAGCATCCATGACTATTTTGCAAGAAATCCTCCACGCTGCAGTTTGCAGTCGTGTTACTGTCGTTAGGCACGATATTTAAAAAACGATATTGATTAAAATTTGGGGAACTGACTACCGAATATGATAATGACCTCAGAAGCATTCCAAAGGTTTTACACTCACTACAATGTACAAATCGGATTTTGCTGGATTATCGTAGCTAAGACTTATCGTAGCCTAAGCTTGTCGTTGTCCTGACAGTACTAACAAAGAGAAGGTATAGTGTTCTTCCCACAATGCATTTCTTCCAATACAATTTTTGCACTGGTTGTCACCAGGCCCGTACGCAGGGGGGGTGCCCACCCCCCCCCCCCCCAATTCCACAAAAGGGGAAAAGGGTCCACTTTTTGCCTATTTTTTTTGACAAAAAGGTCAAAAATTAAGAGAAAATATGACGAAAGAGTCCACTTTTTGGTGATGAGATGTTCAAAATGTCCAAAAATGGTCCATTTTAGGGGGGTTAGGTCCATTTTTCCAAAAAAGGTCCACTTTTTCGAAGACCTGCACCCCCCGTAAAAAAATCCTGCGTACGGCCCTGGTTGTCACATGTATTTATAGTGACAAAAAGTACCTAAATGAACAGCGCTCATCCCAATCTTGCAATTTAAGTACTTTTTGTCACTATAAATTCATGTGACAACCAGTGCAAAATTTGTATAGACCGTATTCAATATGACGTCAGCCACCAGACATGTTGGTGGACTACAATACATTAAGCTGTCAATCGATCCATGTATAGCGATTGTACAGGGATCATTGACAGGTGATTGATTGATACGGTCTATTGGAAGAAATGCATTGTGGGAAGAACACTATATACCTCCTCTTGTACTAACATATGCTTAATACATTACAGTATAGTATACTACAATGCATTATGGGATTGATTTAAAGATCATCTGCAAAATTTAGTCATACAGTTGTTGCGCGAGGGTAGACAACAGAAACTTAGCTAAAATTGTCAGCTGTCTTAATTAGCTATCCGATTTAGCATGTTTAGGGATGGTCAACCTGCTATGTGTGTTAACATATTTGTCCAATTTCGACATAATTTAGTTTAGTTTGTCCTAAATCAATTTAACACCATTAGGAATAAAAATATTAGGAGTTGATGCATCTCTATGGGTTCATCTAATTGTTGTGACGGATATCCTCAGGAAGTCACTGATGACCTGGAGGACTGTTACCTTTGACCAATTTATCTATGAATAATAAAGAAAGAAAAACTCGCAAAAGAAAGCCATTCATAATAAGTGTGTAGTAACACTCTTCTAGAACTATATCCCTTTCTCTAAGGCGTGCGCTTTATTTTCATTATGAAAATACTTACTTTTTGGTGCAACAAAAGAACAGGAAGGAGGAACACAGCAATGGTATAATTACTTTAAATTTTAAGGCCATGGAATTGGTTTATTCCTGTTGCACATAAAACACATGTGTTTCCAATGATGTTTGAAACACCTTAAAGCACAACCAGCAGTAATGTTTTTTCTAAATTCAAAATGCCCATTTTGTCTTGGTTAGTTGTTCGCGGTTTGAAGGCGGACCCATTTATGACTGTTTCTAGACCTGAAAAATCGGATCCCGAATTTATTACTAAGTTTCCTCAAGTTGGCCATTTTCGACTAGTTTGACCAACTTGTTGTTAACATTACACATACACACACACACACACACACACACACACACACACATACATCCATGCAAGAGCCTACATTGTGGGAGTTTACTAACAATCTCTAAAAAGGCACTTTTTAAGACATTTTTTCAGAAAAGTAAAAATAACCACTTTTTCAAAAACTATATAGGAAGAATTTCAAACCATATTAGTTTTGAGGAGTTTCTCTGAAAAAAGACAACTTTTTAGACATTTTTTCAGATTTTTTTATAGTTCTTCACACTTTACTTAGCCAAGAGGATTGCGCCGCAGGCCAATATAGTTACTAAACTAGAAAAATCCTCTTTTCTACTCTTTTACGGAATAAACCTCAATAAACCTCAATACTAGATTACAGTTTATTCCGTTATAGGACAATTCGTAACATAGTAACTCTAGTAAAAATACTCCCACAATGAAGAAAAATACACCCACAATGTAAAAATACAGTCAGAATGTCTCTTTATACTTGAAAATACACTCAGAATGTATCTCTTATAAGTGCACACATACATACATACATACATACATACATACATATATACACACTGTTACGAGACGTACTCAAGGTCAGAAAAGCAACCTCCCATGGTTCATAAAAACAAAATTCACAATGACTATTTGTAAGAAGATTGACTTGACCAAGATGTAAATTCAAAGTAATGATTTTAATACATAAATTAAATATGATCTGAATTAATCACAAAATACACAAAATATTAACAATGCACAAAATTATTATGTTTCTTACCTATTTACAAATACACCATGCACATAATCATTAAACTAAAGTTCAAAGTTCACCGTTGGGTGCGCACCAGTCTCTTGTAGAATCAGATCCACATATAAATCTTGGCGACACAATTCTTGCTGATATAGTTCAACTAATTTCGCGAAATCGCAAAAGTCCTTTTGGTCTAGACCGGCCGATTAATTTGTAAAGTCGTAGACTTGGAGAAACACTGGAAGTACAACTGCTGCTTATTATAATGTCCATACAGGTACTCAGTGCGTTAAAGGTGAACGTCACTGGTACAGAAGAAAATCCTGCTGGAATGTTAATGTTAACCTTTGTTTTTCCAAAGGCACCACATTTTGTGCAGCTCTGACAATTCTGACAACTTTCCAGAATTATAGTAAAGAACATAATATTTTTATAAATCAAATGTTATGAAAGTTCTCCACCTTCTGTTTGAGAGGTCTACACTCGGTGAAATCTCTTGTCAACTGGCAAGGAAGAATGACTTGCAACAGAATTTGTCCTTAGAAAATATCCCATGATGCAACAAACATGCGAAGACAAGACGAACATTTCACAATCTTCTCAGTTCGCTGAACCATGTTTAAAGGAAGTCCACATCCTGTGCTCGAAGTTTTTTGACATAGCAATTACACAAAGTTTATTGTTCATCAACAGGTGTTCAATCTTGCTTCCTATAGATAAACAAAGAACCTCTGTACAGTTCTTAGAATGATGATGATAAGACACTGTGCTCCAATTGTCCTTGACTGCGAGCATCTTCTGACATGTTTGTCTCAGGAAGTTCTCACACACTAGTCCATTTAGAACTAGGTCAATCAGATAAGTCATGCTTATTGCACAGCACATTGCAAGTTTCATATTTTCCAGTTCTCCTCACTCATAATTTATATGATTAAATTTGTCATGATTTAATTAATATAATACAGAAAAATAATACAATATTCAGGAGTCTGTCACAACACACACACACACACACACATCCTTGCAAGAGCTACATTGTGGGAGTTTTACTGAAAAATCTCTTAAAAGGACACTTTTTTAGACATTTTTTCAGAAAAATACACTTTTTCAAAACTATATAAGGAAGAATTTCAAACCTATATAGTTTTGAGATTTTTCTCTTAAAAAGACACTTTTTTAGACATTTTTTCAGTTTTATCAATTTTTTTCTAGTTTTTCTCACTTTTCTTAGCCAAGAGGATTGCGCCGCAGGCCTATATAGTTACTAAACTAGAAAAATCCTCTTTTCTACTCTTTTACGGAATAAACCTCAATAAACCTCAATACTAGATTACAGTTTATTCCGTTATAGGACAATTCGTAACATAGTAACTCTAGTAAAAATACTCCCACAATGAAGAAAAATACACCACAATGTAAAAATACAGTCAGAATGTCTCTTTATACTTGAAAATACACTCAGAATGTATCTCTTGTAAGTGCACACATACATACATACACACATACATATATACATACATACATACGCGCATACATACATACATACATACATACATACATACATACATACATACATACATACATACATACATACATACATACATACATACATACATACATACATACATACATACATACATACATACATCCTTGCAAGAGCTACATTGTGGGAGTTTTACTAAAAAATCTCTTAAAAAGACACTTTTTTAGACATTTTTTCAGAAAAATACACTTTTTCAAAACTATATAAGGAAAAATTTCAAACCTATATAGTTTTGAGATTTTTCTCTTAAAAAGACACTTTTTTAGACATTTTTTTTCAGATTTTTTCAGTTTTTTTCATTTTTTTTTCTAGTTTTTCACACTTTTCTTAGCCAAGAGGATTGCGCCGCAGGCCTATATAGTTACTAAACTAGAAAAATCCTCTTTTCTACTCTTTTACGGAATAAACCTCAATACT
>JAMKCH010033270.1:0-16532 GCA_023653785.1 Ophioderma brevispina
GTACAAGTGCTTAAAAGCAAAGACTATCTGGAGCATCATGTGGGAATACAGCATTTTGCAACTTGAAATCCATCACTTGGCTAGTGGGGATTAGTGTCATATAAAGGAGGCAACTAAACTATACTTGCTTTTACTGTTAAAGAATTGAACTGAACCGGGGGATGAAAACTGGGGATTTAGACATATCTGACTGGTTCTGATCAATGAGGTATTAGTCACGTGAATTGTTCAGGTTTTGTTAGAAGTGGGTCCAACTATCTAGCTTCAAAAAGGGCTTGTAGTCCATTTGTATCAATCATATTGACTCTGTTGTTTGTGTTATTAGTATGTATGTTTGTATGTATTATGTATGATGTATTGTATGTATGTATGTATGTTGTTATGTATGATGTATACATGACTATGTGCATATCAATGAAGGGAATTTTTAACTAAAAACCTGGGTTAAAAAAAAGATGGAATATCTGCAAATGTTATAAACTTAAAAAATCTTAAAAACTTTTATTTTTTCTATTATTAGATTGATATGCAGGCATTTAGAAACATCCTATTTCCGATTTTGAAAAGGTCCTCACATTTTTTTGTTAGGGTTAGGGTTAGGGTTAGGTTAGGATTAGGGTTTAGGGTTACGGTTTAGGGTTGGGTTTATGGTTAGGGATTAGGGTTAGGGTTTAGGGTTTAGGGTGAGAGTTAGTGTTTAGGAGTTTAGGGTTTATAGTTAGTGTTAGAGGAAATAACCCAGAACGTCTAACAATGACAATAACACTAAGTCACTGAAGCGAGAGTAGATCGCTCGGGCTTTCGCCTAAACCCCTAGTCACTGGGGCGAGTAGATCACTCGACTTTAGCCCTAACCCTAAATCACTGGGGCGAGTCGATCAATTGGACTTTGCCCTAACCTAAGTTCACATGGGCGAAGCCCAGATTAATCGGCTTTCGCCTAACCCTAAGTCACTGGGGGGCGAGTAGATCACTCGACTTTCGCCCCACCCCTAAGTCACGGGGGCGAATAGATCACTGGACTTTAGCCGTAACCCTAAGTCAATGGGCAGAGTAGATCACTCCGGGCTTTCGCCCTAACCCTAGTCACTGGGGCGAGTAGATCACTAGACTTTCGCCCTCCTAACCCTTAATCACTGGGGCGAGTAGGATCACTCGACTTTACAGGCCTGCGGCGCACGCGTAGTTAACACTTTTACAATCATTTCCCTCATTCTTCAGCCCATGCCCTCTTTAAGGGGCTATCAGTCTGCGACGCTAGCGGTTATATAAATAATGATTAAGAAATTTATAGGCCTGCGGCGCAAAACAGGTTGGCTAAGAGTTCTTTATAGGGGCCTGCGGCGCAAAACAGTTGGCTAAGCGATCTTTTTAGGCCTGCGGCGCAAATCAGTTGGCTAAGCGATCTTTATAGGCCTGCGGCGCAGTCTAGTTGGCTAAGCGATCTTATAGGCCTGCGGCGCAAGTCTAGTTAGCTTAGCGATTTATAAGGCCGCGCAAACCTTTTAAACTTTTACCCCATAATTTCCCTCCTTCTTCAGCCCTGCCCGCTTTAATGGGCTATCGGTCTTCGACGCTAGAGAGTTATATATAAAAACTATTAGATTAGTAAAATTATTGGCCTGCGGCCGCCGTTAGACAGTTATCTAATCAAAAATTAAAAAATCCCCGTAATAATGCAACGGATGTGGAAACGGCCTTCCAATGTGAAAATCGCCGGGAAATAGCGCCATTCCGTGTCTACGCTTCGATCCATTAGTTTTTGTAATAGTTCGGGCAAGTCAAGTTAGAGTTATTTTCTCGAGGTGGCACTATATTCATCATGGACGGACTTAACGTAGCATTTCCCGCTCTGCCGTTAAGTCCAATCTGGGATCCCAATTCTAATTACAAAATCGCTTATTTGTGATAATACGCATTTTTTAGCATCTCGTTCCGGCAGGTATAGTTTCCTGAGACAATAACCAACGTAACACTGCACAAATATCCATTTTGACAATTGGGGCGCTTTCCTTCAAAAATGTGCCATATTGCTTAAGGGTCTATCGGTCTGCGACGCATGCGAGTTCTATATATATAAAAAAATCTTAGATAGTAAAATATTAAATTTATTGGCCTGCGGCGCAAGACAGTTATCCTAATCAAAATAAAAAAAATGTTTAGTCAATAAAAGTATTTCAAAGCTAATTACTTTACCGCATTATGGCTGTTACAATAGCTCACTTTGCAGTGGCAAACAGATTTTCCAGTCGGGATACCCCCACCCCCCCTTAACCTCAAGAACCACAGGGTAACTTAAATGAGAAAAAGAGTAGCTTTCTTCACACCAAAAATATTACCCTTTCTGATAAAATATGAGGTTCAATGGACGAGGCTAATAGCGACTGCCGGTTATTAAAGAGTATTGTGAATTTCTGTAACCTGGCACACGAAAGCTTTTCTCACCAATTGAAGACACACCTCTGCTTTTTAAAAAGTCCCATCCCTCTAACATTCAGAAAAATACTTTCAGCCATTCAAGTGATATACACAAAATCAATTAACATTCTCGAAACATTGTGCTCTACCACACCTGTTATCACAACAAGCAGCATCCCAAACATAACATCCATAACTGTCACGCTTGCGATTTATTTGCATGTGTCTCGTGTAACAACTTTCATCCAATGACCCATGACCATTTGGTTGCCGTTTTTTGTTTTTACATAAATGCTTTTCATGTAACAACTTTCATCCAAATTGCCCAATGACCAGTTGGTTTATATGAATGTATTTTAACGTGATACTTTTATCCAATGGCTTCGCGACCAGTTGGCTTATTTGCATAAGTGTGCTTCGTGTGACAGCTTTCTCATGACTTTGCGCCTTACCTCATCAGGTAACTAGAATGCCCCAAACTAAAGTAATGGACGTAGAAGAATGACCGGACGTCACAATAGTCATATGGGCGGTACCAATGGATGCCAAAATGGCCTAATAGCGTTAGCACATGGAGTAAAAGAACCTCCCACTATAAAATGGGGCCGTTTCGTTAAGGTTTATTGATTTGGGTCAAATCATCAAACGCGAATCATCAAATTAATGGGGCAAATACACTGTTGCTTATAAAGCTGGAATAAAATATTTTTACAAATTTTTATGGAATGATCTCTTACAGTTGAGTTATTTATGAATATCTAGGGTGTATATCGCCACACTACTTGATTGATTCAGTCTCTTCCGAACGTATCAACATGAACTTATCCCACAATTACACCCTTGCGGACCGAGTCCTTATCCTTACAGGAAAAGTGGGTATTTGAAACAGCAGACGTTTAAGGATGGGTTTTGGCCACATCCGGTTCAAGGTCTTCGCAATGATACTGCCCTAACAGCGAAAGGCTGCTACACTGGGACTTGGTGCAGAAGTGACGTCACAGGCATGGTACAGAACGTGAAAGACGAAAATACTAGGTGACCAACAAACCACACAACCAAAAACACTGGTGCAATCAAATCACATACTACAATTTCTACAGACAGATTTTTAAACCAATTGAAGTGCCAGCCTTCGAGCTGAAATCGAGCAGGAGAAGGAATACACTCTTATACTGCACCATGTGCCTTGATATATCTTCCTTAAAACATTCATTAATGCTGTTTCAGTGTTGTAGGTCTGTTTGTAGCCTCTCTGAAACTGTTCACCAAATGATATCTACTCATGTAGTCGTTTATCGTCTTCATAGCCTGCTTTTCACTTAGCTTAGAGATGAATGGTAAGGTTAATTCTTCAAATTATTTGGGTCTAGAGAAGACTTCTTGATGATGGGAGTGACGATTGAGTGCTTAAAGCTACTGGAAAAATGCCAGAACGCAACGAATCATTAATGATACGTGTAATGATGGATTTCTTGGCGATGACCGTAAGAACATCATCCTCGCTTAAGAGATCGATTCAATGGAGCGTACTATATGGGACTAATTCCTCAGACCCTGATAAATCACCTTGATCTTATCGAAGAATGTAGCAACGTCATTGCTCAACTCCTGTTCAGATTCATGGACAGGACAGAAAACTTTTGTATTTTGTTCGAACAACTCCAATTGATTCCATAGATACATTTTGAGAATACAGCCAAAGATCATGCACCAAACCTGTAGTTTGCTTTGTCAATCATTTGGTTAGTGACATTACGCTGATCAATTAATTCTTATCGATCTGTGTCTTGATTCCATCTTCTTTTCAAACAGCAAAGGTGACAATGTTAGTGAATATCGCTGAACATTGTTCAAAATCATACTATTTCCAAGCTTGCAAACCCAACGTTCCAATATTTCATTTGGGAATAAATAGCAATAATACAATAAGTGGCTAAAAGTAATAGCGAGATTGTCAGTTCTTCAGTAGAACGTCTTGTAGTCCAGCTGCCAACATCAGATTTTCCATTCGTTGCACCCAATTAGTGATTAATTTTTCCATATATCACCCTAAAGGGGGTGTCCCCCTGACTAGATTAGTATGTTTCCGCCCCGAAAAGCTGCACGTTAGCGTGTCCTGCCCATTTCAAAATGGCTGCCATTGTTTATTAAAACCGCCATTATAATCTTACAGATAGACATTTTATCCACTGATCCACAAACCAAGTTTTAACTGGCCTGAGGGGCTTAAACCCATAATAGGCGTCCAAGATGGCCCGTCGCACAGAGGCATATTTTGCTAAATGAACTTAAAATGGCAGATTGTTGAAATAAGAACGTGGTGTATTTTCTGGAGCTCCAACCCCAAGACCTTATGGCATTTATATTTTACGTACAAGCTTGTTTTTAAAGATGGCGTGATTATACTCGCTCTAGGGGCACGTGTGGTCCAATGGATTGAGCGCTCGTCCCGCATCCAAAGGTCGTGGGTTCGAGTCCCAATGCGGCCAACGTGTTGTGCCCTTGAGTATTAAAGGCGCTTTAGACCTTATTACTTCCTTACTCCTCTCCACCCAGGTGTATAAATGGTACCAGCATTATTCAATGCTGGGAAAGTAACAGACTCGCTGTGGCTTGGGAGGAGTGGCGAACCCCCCACAGCAACTATATACGGAGGAGTCTGGCCCAACGCTTAAGGAAGATAGTGGGCACTCCGCGTCACGAGCTTGCTCGGCACGACGACTTTTAGGGTACGTAAATCAGGAAGAAAAGCAGCCTAACTATCTTTACGACGTTATTAAACAACACTTTCTAATAATGACCTAAATCATTTCCACTATGTACAACATATTAAAGTGGGGTATTGACTTGTCCTAAAGATTGCCGTTACTATAGCTGGCTACTACTTGGGCCATATAACGTAGTTTAAACTGAATAAGATAAGTTTCACAGGGAAGACCCCAGGCTCATCATATCAACCTGAACAATACCATCATAATAAGGGTTGTACTGTATTTAAGGATACTCAGAGACGTCATAAGTGTTTTCCCAGTAAAAATAAAACTATGCTTATGAAGAAGTGAAAAAGTTGTCTATATATAAAAGGAAAATTTAAATATGGTGACCTAAATTTCTTTCGAGCACATCAAGTGCTATCTTTGTTTCTGACTTGTACCACAGGCTCCTTCTCGCTCTCTACTGCCTAGATCAGCTCCTTCCCAGCGTCAACTAGTGTTGAGTGGTCTGCAATTATCCAGAAGTATGAGAGAAAATTGCGGGAACATTTATCATAGTTTTTCGTATGGTTCTTATTATGTCGAAAATGATGTGCAGGGGTGTATTTCTTCTTGCTTTATGTCCCCCGGAGCGGGTATAACCGCCGCCATCATGAGTTAGTTAAGATCATGTCCGCAATACACAAAGTCATTGAATCTATTTTTGGTGCTCTAAAAATATTACTCGCATTCTTACCCCATTATTTGGCAATTTTAGTACATTTAACAAAACATTGGTCACTTAAATGTTTAAGCCCACTTCAGTAGGTTAGAACTTTATTTCGTTTGGTTGGTTGGTTCGCTCCTGTCATGGCTGACAGCTCGTGACCTCAGAGATGCGATGCCAGAGATGACGATCTTCAGCAAGAGAAAAGCACAGTCGAAGAGGGTGTCCTGTAACAACCTTAATTTGGTCGAACCATCGACTCTTGGTCGCCCCTTCCTTCTTTTCACCTCCAACCATTCTTGCCAATGATCATCTTCTCCCAAGTTGTTTTAGCACTGCCTCTTGATACATGACCAAAATATCTTAAAGTCTGGATGCAGATGTTCTGTAACAACGTTTTTTGTCAGCCCCAACCTCCTGAAGAACACTGGAGTTTGGTCCTCTTCTCAGTCCATGGGATGCGAAGCATACGCCTCCAGCACCACATCTCAAAGGCTGCAATTCTGTTACGGTCTGCTTGGGTAAGGGTCCATGTCTCACTTGCGTATGTGGCTATTGGAAAAACCAGAGCTTGGTCTAGACGAGTTGTTTGTAGTTCTAGTAATTCTTCTGCCAGATCTTGGATAGATTGACATTGCTGATCGTTCCATTGCCAACTGAATGCCGGACTCTCAGGGCCAAAAGCCACTCTCCTTTGTAATCAAGGATCCAATAAAGTTGAATTGATAGACAATTTCCAATAACCAGTAAGGGCTCCTCCATGCTTTCAGGACCAATAGCCATCAACTTAGTCTTGCCGACATTGAGGCGTCATCCAAGCTGTTCGCTTTCCATTTAACTTTGTTAAGAAACTCTGTCATCTCTGTTAAGCTGGTTGCAATGAGGGTTGTGTCGTCAGCAATAACGAGATGTTCACCATCCGGCCACCAACGGCCAAACCGCCCGACCAGCCATCTAATGCACGTCTAATAATGGAATTCTGTATAGAGATTGAAGAGCGCAGGAGAGAGAATGCACCCCTGTCTAACTCCTTGTCCCAAGTTGAACCACTCACTGTTACCTTTCTCAGTGCGGACACCTGCTGCTTCCCATCATAACAGATTGGCGATAGATCTGCTTGAAACTTGCGAGATTTTTCAATGATATGACGGATATTGGCAATCTGGTCTCTGGTACCACGACCCTTCTGGAACCGGCCTGTTTCACTGGGAGTTCCCGTTCCAGGTGGGGCTTTCCCACGTCATTGATGATATGCCGTAGAATTTTACTGGCATGTGGTACAAAATATTGTGCGGTGGTTCTTGCATCCATTCACTTAGCATCTCCTTTCTTAGTAGAGTAAGAAGGACTGATTTTTCTCTTCCCACCCTCTGCAGATCCTTGATTTCCTATTTTGTTGCACAGTTGGTGTAGGACAACAACTACAGAATCATCAGCTTCCTTCAGAGCTCACTTGGGCTATCATCAACAAACCATGGTCCTTTTGTGTTCAACTTCCTCATGGGCTTCCGGGACTTCTGACAGAAGAACATCGGGCTCGTCATCGGCCTGATTCTGAAAGATTAGGTACATCCAGATTACCCGTAACTTCTTGAGAAGCATAAATATCCTCACAGTAGTCTTTCCAGCGTGTTCTTAAAATGTCATCACTCTCTGTCAAGACTTTGCCGTATCATCTTTTATGATGGCCAATCTGGCTTTTGTTTGTTGGTGAGGGTCTTTACACATCTGAAGGAGTCCCTACTGTTTGTTACACTCACTATGATCTTCTAATTCTTGGCACAGCTGGTTCAATGTGGTGATTTTTTATCCCTTCTTTGACTTTGTCTGGATCTCCCTCCCCTGAAATCCTTCTATAGAGATTACTACCCTGCCGACCAAGCTCAGCTTCCTTCAACTGTCCTTCTTTCATCTGAAGTCAATGACTTCCTGCACAACCAGGGTGTAGATTCTTCTTATGCCATCTTAGGGATATGCTTTGAGGCTGCTGGCCAGTAGTGAGACCTGATCTGAGCCATAGTTCTCAGGAGTTGATTCTCAATCCTTTCTTTTCCTCACGAACCATCAACTCTTCAAACTGTTGGAAGTTTCCACTCTAATAAGCATCATCAAGAATATGAAGATCAAACTTACGAGGCTTTGTGGACATTTTTGTTCATGCTTAGTTTGATACGGAAGTTCAGCTATCAGAAGTTGGTGGTCACTACCAATGTCTGCTCCTTTAGTGTCTTTGTTGTTGTAGGAGTATTTTCCCCCAACCGGTTAAACGATGATAATGTAATCAATCTGGTTTCTGACTAAGCCATTGGGAGATAGCCAGGTATATTTCCTTCTGGATGTTGCTGGAACAGTGTGTTAGCTCAATGAGGAATTTGGCCCAGGAGAACATCTACAAGCATGCTGCCCCTCTCATTGCGATACCCAGAACATGTGGGCCAAGGTACCTTTACCCACTCATCTTCAGCTCAATATCTTCCCACACTTTCCATTGAAATTCCCAAGCATCATGATCATCATGAGTATATCTCTCTTTGGTAGTCATCAAGAGTGTCTTGCAGTTGGTCATAAAAGCTCTGTATTTCCTCTTCTGGGGCGTGATGTTTGAGCATAACTTGGAATATTGCATATTATAGGTTGACCTGAGTCGGATGGTTTAGATATCCTATCAACTAACTGGATTGTCTCCCAATAAATGTTTTGGAGCGAGTACTAGCAAAATTGCTACACCACTGCTACCCCCCTATTCATTGCCTAGGTAGTATAATGGTAGATCACCTGAGAGAAGTGTCCCTTTCCAGACCATCGCATCCTGCAATTCCCAGCAAGTGTTACTTTGCATCATTCACCTCTCTGAGCAGAGCTCTATATTACCGGCGTGTATAAAGATCGCCGATTCCAGTGCCAATACGGATTTATTTTCCTCCTTTCGACCAATACCCAGAGTCTTCCGTCGGCTCCTATTGGTGCGTCATCACAGGACAAGGGCGGAGATTGGATATGTTTTGCCCATCACAACTCATTTTCCTCTGGGACCGAGATACCACCGTGGTTGTGTAGGCTAGGGTTTGCCCTTACTAAGGTGTTCTGTCATCATGGTTTCATGAAGTTTCCATAGGACTTGTAACGGGGTGGGTGCCCAGATCCTTCCCCGTCAGCAATGCCATATTTATGACGGGGACTGCCAGCCGTTGTCCAACTTGAAGGATCATCCGCCTGCGAATACTGAAATGCCGGTGACCATATCAGGTGGTTCCATACGCCATTGTAGCTACTTCAACTGCCTGACCACTCGAAGAATTTGCTGGATGGCCAATTGCCCCACCAATTTGAGCTCATATGCCCTTGTAGGTGAATCTTTTATTTAATTCCACCCGGGTGTTCCCACCACCCTCCTCACCAGATTCCTCCAGGAAGGTGGTGGGGTACACGGTTTAGTCGCCGAGTACTCGACCCTGAACAGGTTTGATCTAGAATTACAGGTTTTGCTAGTGCCGCGATATTAAGATCTCCTGACCTCATTATTCCTTAGTCCTGGATAAAATTCTAAATCTATAATGAAAATACAATAGCAGTTTTTCATAAAACAATGGTGGCCATTTTGAAATCGGCAGAACGCGCTAATGTGCAACTTTTTGGGGCGGAAACATATCCTAATCCTAGTCAGGGGACACCCCCTTCAAGGTGATACATTGGAAAATTAATCACCAGGGGTGCAACAACTCGAATTTTAAGGCCCCTACAGAAAACTGACTTATGGACTATGGTCAAGGCGCTCTGGTTGATGGAAAAATGCCCACACACAAATTGGGTTAAATTTTTTATGGATCTTCCCCAGCCCATTAAGCGTCAATGGAATTGCTAAAAAGGTCTTGGGTAATGAGAGCTAACCTTAATACGTGGATCCTGGAGTTTCCTACCGGAAAACATTTTTTACCGAAATTCCTATCCCACAATGCACCAACGATGTACGAGTAGATATGGATCACTCCATGCACGCTCTCGGTTTAGTGCGCCTCCTTTAATTAAACTACGCGCACATTTTGTGGCGCAAAATTACAAGGCAGTCAAAGCGTACTCGTTACTGGTAAAATTTATGTACAGCAACGGTTTTCGCACAGTTTATGACAGAAAATGACCGTATGACACAAAACACAATAGAATATATATGCGCTATTTATTTTATCTACTCGTACATCGTGGTGCATTGTGGGATAGGAATTTCGGTAAAAATGATTTCAGGTAGGAAACCCAGGATCCACGTATTGAAAACGAAAATTGAGAAAACAAGGCAGCAATTGAAATCAGTAGTTCGTAAGAAAGGCCTTATGGTATTTTAACTTCTATAAAGATGTAATTTGTTAGCACTAGCCAAGTGGACAGTAATGTAATGGGTTATTCGACCACATGGAGCTGACAAAGCAAAAAACAAGTTTTTAGTTAACACAAATTCGGGGAACCACAAAGAAATGTTTTACAATAAAAATCCCCTTGATTTTGATTCATAAGATTCTCAATTTCGACGTTATGTGCTATTTGTTTCGGTCATTGTTTTAAAATCGTCGAAATTGATGATTTGGACCTGTACTACTCCTAAACTCATGGTATATCATGAGTCTTTGAATAGGGGTTAATAATGCGTACAGCTGTTTTGAGGGATTTGGTTTGGTCTAGATGAATATGTCATGATGTGATTATGCAAATTCATTATTTTATTCATTTTAGTATATTTTTACTTCCTTACATTGCTTTTGAAAGATGTTATTGTTAAATCTACAATATCATGAAATGCAATTACATAACCCCCTGAGAATATTTCAGTTTACACTTTTACAATTTAGATGCAAAGCCCTTCCAGAAATGCCACCTTTGGTACACTAAAACAACTATGGTATTAATTGTTTGGTCCGTAAAAACTTGTTTAATGTTCATATTAACCCTGATGATAATAAAATGAGCGCTTAATTTTAGGGAAAAAACTACAAAATATAAGATGGTCGACATTGGGCAATGCTAAACATGGGGATTAGATGCATACCTATAAGTTTATACAGGTAAAAGACAACTAAACACATTATGATAAGTATTACTATGAATACCGGAAATGTTGTCCAGCAGCATCGTTCTCAAATTTTAACAAATTCCTAGTCTGGACGAAAGGAGCTTCGTCTTGCCATACTTACGAGCTCTTAAAGCGATTGATATATGAGCATAAAGGCTAATGTACATAGGCTACGAAGAGAACATCATACACATGATAATCCTTAGTTTCAGGTGGGTGGAAGCGGATGTTTCTCCTCAGGAATTCCTTGCATTCCCAGAACTTTGCTTTAGCCTTTCCAACCCTTCTCTTATCTATTCCTCCAACTTTTTCATCTTCAGTTAGCGGTGCTCCTAAATATTGATACTCCTGGACTTGCTCTAGGTCAGTTCCCTCAGCAGTTATTACAAATTGTACAGGTGTGGTCTTGCTGATACACATTGTCTTGGTCTTCTTTACGTTTAGAGCATCCATACGCCTCATTGTCAGACAGAGTGATTCGAGCATTTCCTAAGTGAACGGGGGGGGGGACACAATAATCAGCGAGCAGAACAGTGTCGTCTGCCTAACGGATGTTTGTTATGTTGACTCCATTCAAACCAACAATTCTGCAAGGCTTCACGTACCATTGGTAACAGGTACTCACTGTACAGATTAAAAAAGCGCCGGTGAGAGGATACAGCACTGTCTGATTCCCTGCGAATGCACACTCTGTAAGAAGTTCCAGGTTTTGCCGTACAGGAAGAGCAACGATGTTTCCTTCATGCTCTGGGATCCCTGCGCTTTCCATGACCTCTAGTAGCTTATGATGTTGCACTCGGTCCAGTCAAACACCTTTGTGTAATCAATGAAGCACAGGAGGAGATGTTGCTGTTTCTCATTCATTCTCTCACACAGGCATCTCAACAGGAATATACCATCTCTTGTTCTCTTTCCTTTTCTGAATCCAAGCTGTGTTTCGCTAAGTTCCCTCTCTATGATAGGATTGATACGATTGAGGATGATCTTGAGTAGAATTTTTTGATGCGTGTGAACTGATTGGCTGGAAATCAAAACTGCATTTGGTAATTTTTTGGATACTTTCGGAATGTACAAAGTTGCTGATTAAGAAGTCTTCTTGAATCTCCCCTCTTCTGAATATGAGATTTATCATCTGGTCATGTGATGCAGACCCACAGGTCCAAGTTCTTTCAGAGTTATGAAGGGTAAGTATTGTCTTCAACCAGGTGGCTTGTTGTTGGGGTAGTTGCCTGATGGTACTCTCGCTTGGTGCTTGTGCGCCGAGATGTTCCAGAGACGACCTGGTCAGTTATCACAAAACTCTGGTGTGTCCCTCTCCTCCTTTTGCAGAGGATCTCCCCTATGTATTCCTCCCACCTTTTGGTTACGTCATCTGCATTTTGAAGCAGCTCTCCTTCTTTGGATCTGATTCCTAGTTGGACTTGTGGTTTCCCGTCTCTCAAGGATTTGACCTTGCTGTGGAGTCTGACGCTATTTAATCTGTCTAGACGTTCCAGCACCACCAGCTATTCACATTGGCTGGTAATAATTTTCCTTTGCCCTGCTGCTCCCTCTGGATTTATTGAGCTTTTTATATTCTTCTCTACTGGTCGAATTTTCACCTCCCTCCGATGCTCCATCAACTCTAGAATTTCTGTTGTCATCCACTGAAACTGAATCTGACAACAATGTTAATATGGAATACAGCTTAAAACGAAACACAAGAAAGGACCCATTGTAAGCAAGTTGCTTGATTGCAAAGCGGTATATTTAGAAGTTGCAGTCTTTTGAATTGTCTGTTACATTACTAAAATGGATTAGATTTCTTCATTCACGAAACTTCACTGCATAGTGTTCTGGATTTCCTCCCTGCAAGGCGCTTCCGCACTCCTGTCCTTATTATGGCAAAGATTATTATCAATGACAATCTTTAAAATACCAGAAATTTTTTAGTCATTAACCCAGACAACGGGTGTCTGTTGCAGCAAAGTGAGCATTCGGCTGAGCAACTCTGTGATCGCAGCATTAACTATTGTGACATTACAATTTGTGGAATGTAAAACTGTACAGACTGGTGCTTCAAACTCTATGGAATGTTAATAACGTTGCATATTGTTTTGGTGCCGGTATTTGCGTGAATTGGTGTTAAAATTGGTAACATTGAATGTACATTTTTCTCCTTTTGAAATCTGTCATGGAAGGGTCAACGATTTAACTAACTTTCATTCGAGGAGCATTCTGAGATATGTATTGCATACATGCATTGTCTACATACATTGGATATACCTGCTTGTATATGCATGCATTGTGCCTATACATAATTGCATAACATGCATTGTATATGCATGCATCGCATATCATACATTGCATATACATGCATTAGATAGGCATGCATTGTAGATACTGCATTGCTATCCATCATTTATGCCAATGCCTTGCATAATAATGCCTCATTCCCAATTAGCCAATTAAAAATTTGTTTAAAATTACATCTGTGCATATATGGAAGAAGCCATATTTTATTACATAACTACCTTTCTGTTATGCCAAGCTGGCAATTGATATTTAACCCACCAACTACACTTTCAGTTCATTACATTTATCGCTTTTATAACGGCATCGTTGTCTCAGCAAGCGGATCTTATAATGTCGAGCAAGACTCACCATGTATATCATTTGAATAATACATTTCATCAGCAAAGGTTTATTTTTACTGCATGGTCTATGTTGGTATTTCACGTATGACGTCAATCTTTTAGAGGAAAGATGCTTTGCCAGAGTCGTACCGCCTTGAGGGTTTTTCTCTCCCGTGCCACACGTATAATATGCAAACCAATCCCATTTTCTTCCAAATTAAAACGCCCACTTCATCGGTATATGGATAAAATTTCTGTGCGTTGGAGAACGGTGTCATAGCGAATATAACCTTTTGGATTTTTTTATTTAGTATCTAATGAAGCTATCTGGTAGGGTGGTATATCGCGTCTCAAGTAAAAACAACAGAATGCGTGGGCCGGCAGGGCGGTTGAGGTTTTTGTCTGTGCCAGTGTGAATTTTAAGCCTGTATTAACTCATGTTTGAGTACTTTGAATGTCTCTCTCTTAAATCCTTTGTACTGGTGCTCATCTACTTACTCAAGCGCCTAAAATTGCCACCTTGGCGAACTGAGCAGTTTTCAACTCATTGAAACCCATGTTGGGTACTGGTTACACGACCCCGTCATTTTTTAATTATCTTGATTATGTATTTCTTAACGTGTGATTGATTGTACAATGTTTCTGACAGTTTTGTTGCTCCGATACGTAATTATCGTGACGTTATTCTCCACCACTTAAGCTAACTTAGTACTACTTCGTCATGTAGAAATCTTATTTCCATAAATGTGGGGGTTTGAACTATCAGTCTTCTGCTACAAAGATCTGTACATGCATATTTCAGAACTTGGCCATGTGTTTGAAAAGTTGCAAAAATTTAAGTACCACCCCGGCTAAAAGGCGCCGCCAATTAAGGCAAGTGTGTCAATGTACCAAAAGTTTTTTACGATACCCGAACCGACTGATTTAAATAGAATATATATCAAATTGTTCAGCCTTGTCCCAAAAATGGTTGAAACTATTTATAGACGTTCGTTACTAACGATTTACTGAAATCAATACAAAATTAAATGACTATCGAATGAACGCGGTCGTTTACCGCACTTTGGCCAAGTGCAATTGCTCCCGACATCGGAGTTCAACAACTTCATCCAGATCATGTTCAGTACGAGGCCTACTTGACAAAACGATTCGTGCTTTAATAGTACATGGGGAATGTAAATTATGTTTTTGTTTTAGTTTTTTTCATATACAATTTTGACAGACACCAAGTTTTTTCCAATACAGATTTCACAGAGAATCTAAAATCATGGTTCATTTTTTTAAATGTGTTTCTTGGGTGTTTATAAGGGGGGGGGGGGAATTTGGACAGGGGGGGGTAAACATAATAAAAGTTGTTTAATGTTTTAAAATTTATACGAAATCTGTTTCGTGTTCGTTGCTCATAAAGGTTTTAAAAAATATATAGGTTGGCCATATTTCCGACCTATTGTTTTAGTACAAGGGCTCACCAGAAATGTCAAAGGTAATTATTTATAGAATGGTCCCGATTTTGTTGAAACTGGTTTTAAATCGTTTATTTTATACTTAATAATGAAAAAATGTATATAGAGTCTGTGTATCACCTTTCAAAGTGAGAGTTTTTAAATATGACTAGTGGTCTCCCCATCGCCCTGTAGACCACGGCCATATTTGCCCTCTTAATATATCATCAAAACGTCCATGACACGCAACCTGTATATTTCGGCTTCTGTACAGTAAGACGAAGCAATTTGGCACCATTTTAAACAAACCGATGATCTGACATTTTACCAACAGTGGTGACCTTGAACCTGTTGCCTTGTAACTATTAGTACTATAACTCCTCAGGAGGGCAAACTATACCTTTTCTTATCCTTGAGGGAAGGAGATAAATAGATTGCAAGAAGGAGTGAAGAGAATAGAACTAGTTACGAACATGTATGTATCCCTTTAAAACACCTTTTGCCCCTGGTCATCCTATTTTGGAACCCTGTGATAAACCTTGCCCCAAAACATCCAAGAACACGTTTTTAAAAATCACACCATGATTGGTTTGGATCTCAAGCAATTTTGGATTTAGAAAAAACCTTGGTTGCAAGATTGTATATGAATTTTCGCAAAATAACAGGTTCCACATGTACTAGAGTCTTTATTCCTCATATATCAATCGCTTTAAGAGCTCGGATTTAGGCAAGAAGAAAGCTAGGAATTTGTTAAAATTGAAACATTGTTGTTGCTGGGACACATTTCCGTATTCATAATTATCAACCATGATTATGGGTTTATAGTCCTGTGACCTTAAAAGCTTATATAGGGAATGCCTACCACGTTGAGCATTGCCCAATGTCGACAATCTTATATTTTTAGTTTTTCCCTAAAATTAATTAAGCGCATCATTTTATTATCATCAGGGTTAATATGAACAATTAACAATTTGTACGCCAAACAAATGAATACATAGTGGTTTTAGTGTACCAAGGTGGGACATTTGTCTGGAAGGGCTTTGCATCTAATTGTCAAGTGTAACTGAAATATTCTCAGGTGGTTTGTTATTGCATTTCACAAGGGATAGTGTTATATTTAAAACATAACATCTTTCAAAAAGCAATTAAAGAGTACACATACTAAAATGAATAAAATAATGAAATTTGTCAAATCAATCAGACATATTCATCCTAGACCAAACCCAAATCCCTCAAAACATCTAAGTGTGCAGTTATTAACCCCTAATTAAAAGACTCATGACATTACCAATGAGTTTAGGAGTTATTCACAGGGTCCAATCAAATTTTCGACGATTTAAAACAATGACCGAAAAAGTAGCAACATAACGTCGAAATTGAGAAAAATGAAACAAAATAAGTATGTTATTGAAAAGAATGTCTTTGTGGTTCCTCGAATTGTGTTTTTTAACTGTTTTTTGCTTCAGCTTCCTGTGTTCCGAATAACCCATTACATTAACTGTCCACTTGGGCTAGTGCTTAACAAATTACATCTTTATAGACGTTTAATACATAGGCCTTTTCTTACGTACGGACTAT
>JAMKCH010033271.1:0-36821 GCA_023653785.1 Ophioderma brevispina
CCTGTAGAGCATGTGCGGTGCCAGTTATTTTACAAAATTCGGCACCCCTAAGATACTAGGTATCATTGCAAAATGCAGCTTTTTAAGATGATGTGGGAAAACTTATCACATTGGTCTGGGCCCACTTCCAGAATCAAGAATTGTTCAAATGGTTTCACTAGCCTTTGGAAAACTTAAACCAAAGTTCATCATACAATATCTTTTAAATGCACCACGATTTGGTGAGGCAGGGATAATTAAGTTAATTTCTTTAAATGTTACCGATTGCTAACCCTAGTTGGGTTGACACCAATTGTATATAACCAGATTTTTTGGTCCATGTACAATTGGTATTCGATATGCATGTTGTCATCCACAGCTGTTTGACCCCATGCAAATTGTCTCTTATTTTTAGAACAATTTGAGCAGTGGGTGACAACAATTTGATAAATGATATTAGTAGGGACATGCAAGAGCTATTAACCCTGTAAAATAAAAAAAAATCATTGCAGGAATCTTGCCATATAGGCCTACCAAGATCATGATTTGTATGTTATAGCACCTTCTATTTGCCCATTCTCCATAGAGATAAGTATAAAATTAGATTTAAAGCGGCACTGGCACATTTTCAGAAAATTTGAAATTTCTTCAATTTGCTCGCAAATGATAGTCTAGGCCATTTGAAGAATAGAGATATATTTTACACATAAAAATAATATACCCCAAAACAGATAGGGACATTAGTAACAGGCTAATTTGTAGGCTAACTTTTAAGTTTGCTGTAACTTTAATCAACAAATATGTCTATATGACTATCATAGACTGGTACTCATTGATATTAAAACTACAAAGGTCACAAACAGTCAAACAGGGTGCATGCCATGAGAATCAACTCTAGCATGTGTTTTATTGCGTTACACGCCATTTCCATGTCATCTGCTGATTCGTTATGTGTACCCAAAAGCGCGCTGATTTGGGCTTGGTAATATCAGGTGCGAACTAAACGTATATAAAAGCTTTACAACCATGCAAAATTATTCATTTTTAAAAATCTAGAGGGTGCACTATTTTTCAAATGTGCCAATGTCTCTTTAAAGAAAAAAAATTATATTTGCCTACTATAAAATTTTGTAAAATTTGCACAGGATGTAGCTAGTGGAATAAAAAGGGTTCATACTTCATGTAAGACTGCACGGAATTAGCCAAGCACGAAATCTTCTATAAAGGATTACAGGTATTGTACAGCTTTATTCCGTAAAAGAGTCTTTACTCCAGTCTAACTCATGAATATCTTACACCAAGGACACACCATAAAAAGGGGAAGAATTTTGTTGCACAGTGCAAGAATCAGTCTTGATTCTCACAAATGAATTTTGTGAGAATCATCTAATTCGCTACTGTGTTAAGTTCTAAAGTTGATTCATACAAATTTTACGAGAATCGATTCTCGGATTCGCACCAAAATTCTAGTCCTGAAACAATCTAAATCATTTGTCAAAACTGTGTCGCCGTTGACATAATAAATGAGACATTCAAATGTGCATTTGAAGCTGCCATAATTCTCACACATAAGTCTACACATACACATATGTCGGTCATTGGTCAGAAGATGTAAAGTAGAGAGTGCACACTTGCAAGTGTGAAAGACTTATTTCTTAAATCTTAATTACTTTTTGTACAATATTTAAACTTTCAAAGAATGTAGCAATTTCATGGATGAACATGTGTACATGTAATGAATGATACTGCATTTGTTTTACTGGTGCCAAAACAAAGGATAATAAAGCGGTTTTCATTTCTACTCGCATATTCTTCTGAGGAAGGATTTTAATTGCATTTGATGTGTCACTGTTGTGATTGTTTATCAGTGTCTGAAATATGCATCTGTATCTGATACCCAAATCAAAATTTTGAACAAGGATCAAGTTCCCCATGTTTTGTTCAAGGGGGACTTGTACATATGGTTAGGTAACCCTTATAACAGGCGTTCCCAATTATATGAGACCACACCCATGCATAATCTAAGAGATACTACAACTAGATGAAATGGTATGCAATAGGAGACCCATTTCTGTGCTGCTGGAAATCAAAGGAATTGTTCAGAACCCTTTCCCCCATCTCCCCCCCCATGAATGGACCGTTTGTACAGTGTCTATGGAGAAGGACCCATATTCGCCCCTTTGAAAATGGCTCGGCATCCCTTCTGCCCCCTCCCATTTGCAAATATCTGGTTATGCCACTGGTGCACACTTCTGACAACAACATCCACCCAATAATTTCCTGGTTACAAGTCTGCATCAGAAATGTATAATAATGTATAGTTCTCTTCCAAATGTCATTGACAAGGTCGCCAATATAGCGATCATGACTCGAGTGGGAACATTGTAAAATATAGGGGTAAAATTAGTACAGGGGTAAATCAAGTCAATTAGGTTTAATGTACACCAATGTATTTGTCTCGTTAAAAGGATTTAAAAAAAGGTATAGTTGTCTAGGTCACAGCTGTTTGAAAGTCTCATTTATTATGTCAAAACCGGTGTGAAAGTAATCATAGTCCGGCAGGTATCATAGTTCGGACAACGGAATAAAGCGTGAAACCAATGTTGCGTGAAGAGTCAACTGAATCGATTGCCCTATTGTTCACTATTGATCCCGGGCTGTGAGCCCGGACGACTATATCTCCTGCCCAGTGGCGTAACAGGCGGGGGAAGAGGGGAAGGTTGCCCCCCTGACGACTTTGGCCGGGAAAAAATTGCAAAAAACATGCTAAATCAGCCGTTTTTTAGCCCTCTGACCGGGAAAAATTGGCCTTTTGACCCCCCTGAGAGGGAAAATTTAACAAAACTGGGAAATTTTCCCCCCTCAGAGCGGGCAGGCCCGTTGCGCCAATGCTCCTGCCACACCAGAATAAAACAAAATTTCAATGGCAACACACTTTGACAACTAATTTGGATTATTTGTACCACTGACTTCCTCATGTGTAAATTTTACAAAATTCCATTGTGGGCAATGTCACTCTCTGGAGAATGGGCATATGGAGGGCACTGCAACATACAAATCATGACATTTGTAGACCTTTATGGAAATATTTCCACAAGGATTTTTATGATTTTTGGAGAGTTAATAGCTCTTGCATGTCCCTACTTATATCAGTTGTCAAAATTGTGTCGCCACTGCTTAAAATTGTTCTAAAAATAAAAGAGACAATTTGCATGAGGTCAAACAACTGTGAATTTCTGACCTTTAACTACAGGCTACAGCCCTATAGTAAGGTTTAAGCCTTTCACACCCATAGAACGCCTGAGCGTTTCTTGCAAATAAATACTTGAAAATATATTAGATAATATTTTGGTATGTCAAATATGGAACAATCCAAAAGATGGAAGTTTGGTATCATTTAGAAGTGTATAATGTCCTTTACAACTTCAAGCAAGGAGTTTTGACACGGAGAATGCATGTGAATTGCTATGCTGAGAGATCTAAACATGTCTTTAGGTGACAGTTCAAAAATGAAATCCTAAAATTAATTCGGGTTCAAAAGGGTTAAGGTCATCATTGGGTAAAAATTATCCAATGCTCAGATTTTATTGAAACTAATGTCAAATCATTGCACTTGTCATACTGAAAAAGAATATGCATTTAAACTGTTCGTATTTGGCTGATAGCACTGTATACAATTTTGAGGAAGTTTTTTAGTGACCCTATACAGCATGTGTCAATAAAATGCAGGATTAAAAGCAATTTTTTTCAAAAAAATAATGCTATCAAATTCTATTTTCATAGAATTTGATAGCAAGTATTATTACACCTTATAAATATTCATGAGATAATAGGCATAAGTGCTTCCATTTCATTAGTCAATTGCGCCGGACACAGGGATGATAAATTGAGCTATCAGTGAATTTGAGCTATTTCCCATGCGGTATTTTTTACTACTTTCCCTATATCATCGTACCCAGAGGCAATGTTATCTATGTTAGCATTTTGTCACGCATTGTAATTGTTATGGTTCTCCTAAAAAGAAGGAACTCCTCCGTTGTTAACAACAACAACACAAAATGGCCGCTGCCAGTAGTCGGTCAGCGTCTTTAGACAGACGACGAAATTGCTGCGTTAATACAAGACAAACATGCACAAAACACGCGATTTGTGGTCCGGAAGGCTGTGAACATCTTTTCAGACTACAGTACGGAAAAAGGAAGTTCTCTCGCGGAAGCTGAAACGCTAAATTGTGCCGACTTGGACGAGTTGTTGGGGTGATTTTACGCCGAGGTTCGTAAACGGGATGGCGATTTCTATTATTTCTATGCAAAGATAAGCTTACATTCAACACGATATGGTCTCCAAAGGTACTTGAAAATGCCATATCTCATAAATATTTAAAAAGGTGTAATAAAACAAATACTACATGGCTATGTCGGGGAAATAGTGCAACTATTTTTCCTCGGTACTGGCTACAGGCCTACCACCCGTCACCCTCCGGGTTCGGGGTGGTAGGCCTGTAGCCAGTACCTCGGGAAAAATAAATTGCACTATTTCCCCTCTAATCATGTAGTATTTGTATAATCTCATCTTTGACAAGATTCATGTTTGATTTAATTTAGATTTTTGGTTCAAAAGTTATGACATGTTTTGAGAAGGCCTTCTGAATCGGGTTGGTCCAATTCAGTGACCTTATTACAATGATTGTTATGCACAAAGTAGGTATGCATTGAAGACAATTAAACCCGAACAAAACAATTTTTCTGAGAAAATATTGCAGCTATTGTGTCTATTTTCATAAGAATTTGATAGTCCGTAATCTTATCTTGACAAGATTTTATGTTTGGTTTAATTTGGATTTTTGGTTCAAAGTTATTACATGTGGCGTGGCGTTGCCTAGCTGTTAGCAAGCTTGCCTCTGGAGCAAAGGGTCCTCGGTTTTAATCTCAGTGGCACCACAGGTAGACGTTTCATATAGAAGTCCCATTGATGCAAATGAGATATTGCCATTCATTCCGTCAAGCACTACTGCACAACGTCATACAGAGCATAACGGAATCAATTGTAATACCTCATTTGCATCAATGTGACTTCTAATATATGAAACGTCTACCGGACCAGTTGCTGGATTTAATTCTAGAGATTATGGATTTAATTTGTATAACAGATGTTGATTAAAACCTGAATACTACTTTCTCCATGGTTTCATTTGAAATGGGCAAAGGAACCATGAAAGCTTGCACTGTGTTCCCATTTGATGTGTTTCGTATAGTGTGTTTGAATGTTGCAATATAGCGCTGTTTAACCCTCGTCTTACCAAGCCTTTTTTTGTAACACGGTTTACAAAGGGGGGGTTACCACCCCCCTCGAGAATTTGTTATAGCGCACCCGATGCTTATGATTTTGATTCCAATGGATAGCTATGGTCCTCTTCTTTCCATTGATACCAAAATAAGTACCAACATACCTAGTATGGCGTCACAATGACGTCATCAAGTCCGCGAGTCGGCAAAATTGGCATTTTCGACCGAAAATAGGCGGAAATCCAATTTTGCGCTAAAAATCGCAGGAATATCGGATTTTCATGCGGTTTTCAGCTGTAAATGATGGCATTTGGCTAGTTTTACATAAACATAGAGTTTTTAGAGCCATACTGTGCACAATATTTTCAAAAATGCACCATAAAATATCCTTGGGTGGCAACCACCCCCCCTACCCTTCGACTTTGACGGCATACCCTAACCCCGGTGAAGGTGCTACCTTCACATTTTTTTCGCTAAAATGACCGGAAAGGATGAAAGAACAATTAGCTAGAAGCTTTTTACGAAAGTTTTTAGCATTTTAGCGCACCGGAGCGAAGTTCACTGGTAAGACGAGGGTTAAGCTGCTGCCTGTAAGTTGCATTTTCTCTGTCTAGTAATTATTAAGGGGGGGTATGGGGTCTGAAGCAGTGAACTTTGAAATGGTTTTTCTTAATTTTCCTAAATAGTGGTATATACATGTTATATATCATATTGTAGCCCATGTCACACCATAAAAAGGGGACGAATTTGTTGCAAAGTGCAAGAATCAGTTCTTGATTCTCACAAATGAATTTGTGAGACTCATCTAATGCGCTATGGTGAGTTCAAAGTGGATTCATACAAATTTAAAGAGCAATCGATTCTTCGGATTCGCCACCAAAAATTCTAGTCCTGAAACAATTAAATCATTTGTCAAACCGTGTCGCCGTGGAAATAATATAAATGAGACATTCAAATGTGCATTTGAAGCGGCCATAATTCTCACACATAAGTCTACACAATACACCAATGTCCGGTTCATTGGTCAGAAGATGTAAAGTAGAGAGTGCACACTGAGTGTGAAGACTTTTATTATTAAAATCTTAATTACTTTTTGTACAATATTTAAACTTTCCAAGAATGTAGCAATTTCCGGGATGAACATGGTATTGGAATGATGCTGATGTGTTTTACTGGTGCCAAAACATCAAAGGATAATAAAGCGGTTTTCATTTCTAATAGCATATTTTGAGGAAGGATTTATTGATTTGATGGTCACTGTTGTGATTGTTTATCAGTGTCTGAAATTGCATCTGTATCTGATACCCAAATCAAATTTTGAAACAAGATCAAGTTCCCATGTTTGTTCCAAGGGGGACGTGTAAATTGGGTAGGTAACCCCTTATAAAACAGGCGCGTTTACAAATTATATGAGACCACACCCATGCATAATCTAAGAGAGACTACACTAGATGAATGGTATATGCAATAGGAGACCCATTTCTGTGTGCGGAATCAAAGGCATGTTTCAGAACCCTTTCCCATCCCCCCCCCCCCCCCATGAATGGACCGTTTTGTTACAGTGTCTATGGAGGAAGGGACCCATATTCATGGCGGATCCAGGATTTGAAAAATGTCCAAAATTATAGGGGGGCTGAGAGGTTGTAATGGTCAAAATAGCTCAAATGGGCTGATTTTGCAACGAATCTTGCCAGAATTGCCGGAGGCGCGCGCCCCCTCGCCCCATCCCTGGATCCGCGCCTGATATTCGCCCCCCCCTTTTTTTGAATGGCTCGGATCACTTCTGCCCCCCCCCTCTTCCACCCATGTGAAAATTATCTGGTTATGCCAACTGGTGAACCTTTTTGACACCACAACATCCAAACAATTAATTTCATGGTTACCAAGTCTGCATCAGAAATGTATGATAATGTTATAGTTTCTATTCCAAATGTCATTGACAAGGTCGCCAATCTAGCGATCATGACCTCGAGTGGGAACATTTGTAAAATATAGGGGGTGGGTAAAATTAGTAAGGGTAAATCAAGTCAATTAGGGTTTAATGTACACCAGTATTGGTTCGTGAAAAGGATTTAAAAAAAAGGTTATAGTGGTCTAGGACGCATAACCCCGCAGCCGAGCCGGCGCAAGTGGCTGTGAGCCTGCTATTAACTAAAAAACGGGGATCCGTCTGCTCAGTACAGTCCACGGTAAGGGTATTAGACGGCTGCTTTGTTTTTCAGTTTGAGACTTATGGACCCATCTTTTTCACATTCATGGACCCCCCCCCCCCCCCAGGGGGACCATTGAATATTAATTATTAAAAGAACAATTATACCAGATGTGAATCTTAAAAAGAATTTTATTTATGGGAATAACACCCAATTTTGGAAAAAATAAAGATTTGATGACGCTGTCACGGCATTGATTGGTTTTTATTTTGCTTCGGGGGACGGCCATTCAGTAAAAAAGGACGTAAGTATCCCTACATTGGAAAAAAAACAACACAGATTATCGTCATCGTACGTCGGTTTTTGAATCAGTAGGGAAAGGTAATTTGTACGGTTTAGATAATTTAACGTGTCTTTGGAAAAAAGAATAGCACTCTGGGCAGAGGGCCCATATGTAAAGGACCTGGATTGAAACTAGTCGCATTAGATATTCGGTCGCCCCGAAGAGGCAAAACTGAACCTGAAAGTTGCCTTGCTACATGACAAGTGATGACACCAAATATTCATCTCGTTACGTTTATAATACAATACGGCCAAAGCAGCAGCATTCTGTCTAGATATCCGTTGTCCAGCGTAATCGATCAAGATGTGAGACTATACCGTAGTAAAGACTAGTTTCAATGCAATTGAAGGCGTAGTAAAGACACCTTCGAACCTAACACCATAGATGATATCTATCCCTCTTTTCTACCGAAACCTGCTTGATAGCTCAGTCGGTTAGAGCGTCGGCATGTATTACGAAGGTCGCCGGTTTCGAATCCGGCCAAGCGCCAGGGTTTTTTTTTTCACCACTATCGTGCGCTGGCCATCTCCAGGGAAAGATTAATAAATATATATATTTTAATATGCAGTTCAGTCATAGTGTGTACGTTCAAGACGTACTTACCCAGCATCGGCGGTAGCTATTATCTTAAATGTTTTTCAACATGTGTCAAAATTCAAATCACTGCAAATAATGCTTCCGTAGTGAGAGCCAGGATGAAACAGTAATAGTAGCAGTTGTAATGTCACGCATGGAATTTGAAACCGTAACATTGCATGCAATACATTGGGGTTCCGAATTTGGACACCCTCAACTTGTTTACATCCAGATTTCAGGTGATATGTTCAGCGTGCTTTTATTGGTTTTGTATTGAATGGACACAAAACTCCAGGAAAAAGAAACTTCCCCTGCAAAAGTAAGCTCTATCAAACATCATACCCTTGAAATACGCGCCAGGGCTACAGAGCTATGCGCTCTGGAGCCATTGGCGCACCGATACACTATAAATATCAAAAACCAAGCCCTATTATAATTATTATACACCCAAAACCATTGCACTCCTGGGTCTCACAGCGTTGAAAGTCTCATTTATTATGACACAAACGGTGTGTAAAAAAGTAATCATAGTCCAGAAGGTATCATAGTTAGGGGACAACGGAATAAGAGTGAAACCAATGTTGCGTGCAGAGGCAACTGAATCGATGACCTATTGCCTACTATGATCCCGGCTGTGAGCCCAGGACGAATTATATCTCCTGCCCAGTGCCGTAACAGGAGGGGGAAAGGGAGGGAAGGGGGAAAGGTTGCCCCCTACGACTTTTGGACGGGAAAAAATGCAAAAACATGATAAAATCAGCCGTTTTTTAGCCCTCGGGACCGGGAAAAAAAATTGCCTTTTGACCCCCCTGAGAGGGAAAATTTAACAAATATTGTTGTGGATGGAAGTTTTGGATACCACTCGAGCGGGCAGGCCCGTTGCGCCACTGCTCCTGCCACACCAGAAATAAAACAAAATTTCAATGGCCAACACACTTTTGACAACTAATTTGGATTATTTGTTACCATGACTTCCTTCATGGTAAATGTTACAAAAATTCCATTGTGGGCAATATGATTTTTAAAATTAGTTTACAGTCACTCTCTGGAGAATGGGCATATGGAGGGCACTGGCAACATCAAATCATGACATTTGTTAGACTTTATGGCAATATTTCCACAAGGATTTTTATGCATTTTTGGAGAGTTAATAGCTATTTGCTGTCCCTACTTATATCAGTTGTCAAATTGTGGCGACACTGCTTTAAAATGTTCTAAAACTAACAGAGACAACCTTGCATGAAGGTCAAAAAAACTGTGAATTTCGACCTTTAACTCAGGCTACAGCCCTAGTAAGGTTTAAGCCTTATCACATCCCATAGAACGCGGAGCGTTTCTTGCAAAATTAATACTTGACAATATATTAGATAATTTATTTTGGTATGTCTAAAAATGGAACATCCAAACAATGGAAGTGTGGTATTCATTTAGAAGTGTATAATGTCCTTTACAACTTCAAGCAAGGAGTGGTTTGGACAGGAGAATGCATGTGAATTCGCTATGCTGAGAGATCTAAACCATGTCTTTAGGTGACAGTTCAAAATGGAAAAATCCTAAACTTAATTCGGGGTGGGTTTCAAAAGGTTTAAGCGTTCATGGGTTAAAAATTATCCAATGCCAGATTTTATGAAACTACTGTCAAAATCATTGCACTTGTATACTGAAAAAAGAAAATGCATTTAAACTGTTCGTATTTGGATGATAGCACTGGATACATTTTTGAGGACAGGTTTTTAGTGGCCATTATAAGACATGGTCAATATAAAGCAGGATTTAAAAGATTATAATGCTATCAAATGTTATTTTCATAGAATTTGATAGCAAAGTATATTACACCTTATAAATATATTCTGAGAAATAGGCATAAGTGCTTCCATTTCATTGGCCAATTGCGTCGGACACAGGGATGATAAATTGAGCTATCAGTGAATTTGAGCTATTTCCCATGCGGTATTTTTTTTCTAACTTTCCCTATACATCGTACCCAGAGGCCAAAGTTATCTATGTTAGCATTTTGTCACGCATTGTAATTGTTATGGTTCCCTTAAAAAAGAAGGAAATCCTCGTGTAACACAACAAACAACACAAAATGGCGCGCTGCCAGTAGTCGGTCAGCGTCTTAGACAACGACGGCCGAAATTGCTGCTTATACAAAAAAAAAGACCAAACAGTGCACAAAACACGCGATTTTTGGGCGGAAGCTGTGAAACTCTTTTCAGGACTACAGTACGGAAAAAGGAAGTTCTCTCGCGGGGAAAAGCTGTGTGATGATGAAACGCTAAATTGTGCCGACTTGGACGAGGTGGGGGGGTGATTTTTAATTGGCCGAGGTCGTAAACGGAGGAGATGGCGTTTCTATCTTTCTATGCAAAGATACTTACATTCACACGATATGGTCTCCAAAGGTACTTTTGAAAATTGCCATATGACAGAAAGACCACAATTAATGGGTACCAAACCATTAGCAATTTTTCTTAATGTCACATATTTTACTAAATTTACCGAATCCCTTAATTTAATGGTTAATATGTTAGATACATGTATACATAGAGTGAAGATAATTGAATGGGTTCTCAAACACTTTGACATTTTTCATAAAAATTACTTCAATATTTCCGTCAATTGTGAACGGAAAAAAATCTACCATTCAAAAATGACGTTTTAAAAATTGGGTGCTTTTTAAAAATATTTGTTAATTTTTAAAGGCATTCCATTATGTGATGATTACATATCATGTTTAATACATATGGTCCCCTGATTTACATAAATTGTTTGTGGGTGAGAAAAAAGTCATTAACCATTGGTTTTCTGGAGGGGCGAAAACAGACAGTGCTATTTGTTCACTGTCATCCGTCATGTTACGCCAAGTAAAATAGCAATTATTAGCAACTTGGGAATAACGTCTATAAGTTTATCAGTTGCCGTATTGTTGTCTGTAAAGGGACATTCAATTTGGATAACTTAAAACAAAAAAAAATATGACTTATGTATGCATTAATAAGAAATTAGAATAACAAATTTTTTTTTTGCTATTGTTACCTCCGTCAATATTTCGCATAACAATAGCATTTTCAAATCTCGCGGGGGGGAACCAAAACAGCCAGTCTCGAGATCGATCAAAAATCTATCAATTTCCATATGGTGGTTGTCAGTCATGGTAACGGCAGTGCGAAATTGAAAAGATATGTTTACTTTTGGATAATCTGGACCTAAATCCATTCCGTCAATTAATATTAAAGTAAACAATAGACACAGAATGGTGCAGTCTATGGCAAGAAACTGAGTGTGTGTGTAGAAATTCAATTGTTAATGTGCTTGTTGCTATTCACGATGCAGGATACACATACTGTATAGATTACGTGTGCACGATGGTGTCGCAGTGGGTACATGCATGGCGGCCAGGGCTCGCGATAGCTTGTTTAGCATAGCAGTTTGCTACAAATTTTTCCATTTGCTATGCATTTTAAGATGGTGTAACACTTTTTCCCCAGTACGATTGTACTATCAATATGATCAAAGCAAGACGGCTGTTGCAAAATTGTCACAAATAACCTACCTTAGCGCGAAGCGCTGCATGGCGCTAGCCAATGTCGATCGTCGTAGTACGCCAACGGTACTAATTATTTGACGGACGGAAGGTGTTTACTGTGACAGAATTGGATGGATGGCCCTGCTAAAGTTATTTTCTTTGATGGCAATGGTTTGCTCATGTTATGATAGATTGTGCATCTTTAGCAGAAGATTACCAAAATATGGCAGTTCACCATGGCTATATAGATACTTGATTAAAAGTTACACAAGGGCGAGGAGTAGGAGGAGTGCTATGTTACATTAATTCGCATGTATCCGTCCTTGACATGTCACATTTAGGCATATTTTCTTGTTGTGTTTTACAGAATATTACATTATGATTTTACCATGGTAAAACCCTTGCTGCTATTTTAAGTATTACCAGCCATAGTAGAACCAATCTGTCAATCTTTTGTTCTAATTTAAAAAATGTTACACATTTAATATATACTCCAAAGGTATTCTCAAACTAATATTGTAAATCGTGGAAATAATTAAACGGAAAAAGTTATATTTTTTTTTCAACCTAAATTGAAAGTAGGGGTTGCCTGGAAAAGTTAAACTCGTTAATACATTAGCACATTAATTACAATTATTTTCCCCCCTTGTGGTAGGTTTCTGGTCCAATTAATTTGTGTTTCTGTCAATCTCATAAATATTATAGGTGTAAATAACAAATCCTACATGGCTATGTCGGGGAAATGTGCAACTATTTTCCTCGGTACTGGCTACAGGCCTCCCCACCCCCCTCAACCTTCGGGTTCGGGGTGGTCGGCCTGTAGCCAGTACCTCGGGAAAAATAGATTGCACTATTGTTCCCCTCTACTCATGTTATTTTGTATAATCTCATTTGACAAGATTCATTTTTGATTTAATTAGATTTTTGGTTCAAAAGTTATGACAATTTTTGAGAAGGCTTCTGAATCGGTTGGTCCGATTCAATGACCCTTATAAATGATGTGATGCACAAGTAGGTTGCATTGAAGACAATTAAAACCCGAATCAAAACATTTTTTCTGAGAAAATATTGCCGCTATTGTGTCTATTTTCATAAGATTTGATAGTCCGTAATCTTCTCCTTGACAGATTTATGTTTGGTTTCATTTGGATTTTTGGTTCAAAGTTTTACCTGTGGCGTGGCGTTGCCTAGCTGTTAGCAAGCTTGCCTCTGGAGCAAAGGGTCTACGTTTAATCTCAGTTTGCACCACTGGTAGAACGTTTCATATAGAAGTCCCATTGAGCAAATGAATATATTGCCATTCATCCGTCAAGCCTACTGCCCAACGTCATACAGAGCAATGACGGAATCACGTGTAATACCTCATTTGGCCCATGGACTCTATCTTAAACGTCTACCGGACCAGTTGCTGGATTTAATTCTAGAGATTATGGATTAATTTGTTATAAAACAGATGTTATTAAAACCTGATACTAACTACTTTCTCCATGGTTTCATTTGAAATGGGCAAAGGAACCATGAAATCTTGCACTGTTGTTCCATTTGATGTGTTTCGTATGTGTGTTTGAATCTTGCAATATAGGCCTGTTTAAAAAAACCCCTCGTCTTACTCAGCCTTTTTTTGTAACACGGTTTACCAAGGGGGGGGGTGGTTCCACCCCCTCGAGAATTTGTTATGCGCAACCGATGCTTATGATTTTGATACCATGGATAGCTATGGTCCTCCTCTTTCCATGATAACAAAAAGTAGACCACATACTAGTATGGCGTCACATGACGTCATCAAGTCCGCGAGTCGGCAAATTGGCAATTTCGCTTCCGACCGAAATAGGCGAAAATCCAATATTTGCTGCTAAAATCGCAGGAATATCAAAGAATCGGATTTTCATGCGGTTTTCAGCTGTAAATGATGGCATTTGTGGCTATTTTTACATAACATAGAGTTTTTAAGAGCCATACTGTGACAATATTTTCAAAATGCAGCACCCTACATATCCTTGGTTTGCAACCCTCTCCCACCCCTCACCCTTTCGAGTTTGACGGCATACCCTAACCCCGGTGGAAGGTGCTACCTTCCCTTTGTTTTCGCTAAACTAACCGGAAACGATGAGAGAACGATTACCATAGAAGCTTTTTTACGAAGTTTTTTTAGCATTTTAAGGCGCCCGAGCGAAGTTCACTGGGGGGGGGTGGGTGGTAACCACCCCCCCCCCCTTGGTAAGACGAGGGTTTAAGCTCTGCCTGTAAGTTGATTGTCTCTGTCTAGTACTTATTAATGGGGTGGTATGGGGTCTGAAGCATGACTTTGAAATGGTTTGTTCTTAATTTTCCTAAATAGTCACAAGTTTTAAATCCTGACATTTTTGCTCTGGTTGCCCTGGTACCCGTAAGGCCTTATTGGCTCCACAACTAGCAACGATGGAACACATAACTAACCATGCTACTGGGCCGAAACTTTGGTGACATAATGTAGGAGGTAAATACGCAGTAACCATGAAGCCGAACTTTTTTAATAATACGGCGTTGCCATGGCAACCGGCCGAATCGACCAACCGCATATTTCATGCGTAATTTGCATTTGGAAATACACAATTTTTGAGATCGGCCTTCATGTTCACTAGCCCTGTATTTGCTTAATATTGTGCCACTTTATGTCATACATTTAGCGTTCTCTTAGTTACGTTTCGTTTCTCGTTTTGGATGTTTACGTATTTTAACGAAACAAGTTATAGGCCTCAAAACACTTAGACAAAATTGAGGGCGCTTTTGATGGAAATATGGAATTATTTTTTTTAACATTTTTATTTTTTTTCAGAAAGTTTTTTTTATCATAATTATTAATGAAAGAATCATCGAAATAGGTAAATAAATTTTTCTTATATCGCAGGGTGAGAAACAATAAAATATCTAAAAAGTCCTTACCCATGCATTTAATACTTGTAAATTATGGAAAGGATATATGAGGATTTATTACTTCAACTTAGCCAAATAATGTGTTAAATAGTTCATAAATATATCGTTAAATTTCTTAATATACCCCCTGAAATTCTTCACCTGATAAAGATATAGGAGATGATGCAATTTTTGGCAATTTTCGCGTACACTACTTTGACCTTTAATCAGCCATATCTCGGGAACGATATCCGATGCGATCGATAAAAAGCATTTTTGTATATTACATTCTAACACAATTTAGAGCCATTGGATTAGAACAATTTTTTAAATCATATCAGACCCCATACCCCCCTTAAAGTTTTAAAGTTCTGCATTAGCCTACAGCCCACTATTTGAGATTAAAATACACCTTGGTTATTAATTTATATTATGTTGTGTGAAGGCCTTCTGAATCAGGTTGGTCCGATTTAGTGACCTTAATACAATGATTTGTTATGGCACAAAGTGGTATGCATTGAAACAATTAAAGGGAGTTATTGGTATATCTATCGGCACATATATAAATGAAATATCCTAAATATGATGTACTAGATGGTTTTCATGGTCATTGGAGTAATTCCCTTGCGAAGAAAAACCAGTTTCACTTTCGAAGCAGTAGAAACGATTTAACCAAGCCGCCATGTTTATTTTTTAGGCTACGTGTTGGCACAGCCTGTTTAGGTCTTTCACCACCAATTTCAAAAGATGATCTGTGTAGTCAGTTCTTGCTGGCCTGTATGAAAGACTATCTCGTTTGCTTTTAACATCGAAATATTAAAAACAACAACAAAACAAGAAAAGTCTTTAAAAAATTAAAAATATATAATTGATAAAAAAATGGCCATACATTTGTGCACTATTTTTATAAATTAGCCTGGGATTCCTTGAAAATCTAGTTTTTTAAAATACCAAATTATGGAATCTTGCAGCTACAAAGGAGCGCTACTCGGTACATTGAAAAGTACGTACATTGCTGACCCGCGCCTTAGTGGGTTTCGAACACTTATCTCTATACACTGTCAAAATGGATTGGCTGCACAACAGTAATTGTATATTAGATGAATGGAGCAACGTTGGGGCATCTTGGTCTATACCCATGGACTACTGAGGAGGACCCACAACACACGAGTTTCAAAGACCTCTATCACGTTGCCGCCTTTTGTTATTAAATCCCATTTACCGGCTTAGATATGCGATAATCACCCTCTCACATGAGGGCTGTCTGGCTAGCATTTTCGCTTGAATTTGCTTTATTGAACATCCAATGCCATAAATTTGGTACCTACAGTATAGCTTAGAATTTATTTAGTAACTTTACTCTTTCCATTGGTATCAAAATATGTAAAAACTAACGATGACCGTCACTCATGACGTCCATAAGGTATAAAGTTTAAAAATACTTGATATAGGAAAAACATTGATATTTTGCAAATTTACTGGCTCACAATTAATATTGTAACAATTAAACACACCAATTTCGTTCCATCATGTAGATTCTTATGACGTCATATGACCATTTAGTTGTTTTTGTACTCATTTTGGTATCAAAGGAAATACGGATGACCTGCTATCATTGCAACTAAAATCAAATGTCTTTGATATTCCTGTGTCGTACTGGCCGTGTTGGTATTTTTCCCTCCCTCCTGAAAGGGGGGGGGGGGGCATTGGCGTAAATTTTTTTTGACATTGGGGGGTGGGGTTGGATGAAAATTTATGGATTAAATGGGGTTTGCCGAAAATATCCATTATACTGCGCTAAACATTTTTGCCATTTAGAAGCTAAAATCACATTATATAATTCTGTAATTTGAAACAAAAATGCGCACAAGCGCGCGGAAATGTACTATTTTAAACTATTATTGTTTAAAATAGAGGTTATTTTGGGTCAAAAACACGTGAAATTGGTATCACATGGGGGGGGGGGGTGATCGATAATTGACCATCCCCCCGCATCAAAATATTGGGGGGATGTATCCCCCATCCCCGGGAATTTACGCCTGGGGGGTGATTGCCACACCTATCATCACTTTGGGATCACGGGATCACCCTTTACCTTTCCTATAACCCCGGTAGTGTTTTTAATGGTGGGGGGGCATGAACGGAGCATAAATGTCAATTGGTAATTACCTTAACTCAAAAAAAAAAAATTTTTGACACCGGGTTTTGGTTGGGCGAAAAAGAATAGAAGAGAGGTAACAACCCCCCCCCCCCCGTTCGAAACGAGGGTTAATTAATTTATAAGTATTCATTTTAATGTATAAATAGATCTTCTCTGCACTTCTATTTCATATGAACTGACATTGGAATCAGTTTGACTGTACGACTAATCAAACAGCCACAGCGGTAAACACATTCAACATAACCGAAGTTAAACTATTACAATTTTGTGGTTTCGATGTACAATTACACGTGTTGGGCGCGCTTGGGCGCCAGTTCAGAGGTTAATCCATTGTTTACAAGTACATTGAGAACTTTCATACAACCGTTTTCAAGAGTCGGAAGTGATCGGGAACATTTTTCATATTATTTTTTCACAAGATTTTTACCAATTACGGGGGTCACAAAATCACCCAAATGCATCTTATTTTTCTAACAGTCGGAGCTCCACAAAGGAATGACGGATTTGTATGGGGTTTTCGGTATTTTATGAACAAAATTTCCTCTCTTTAGTGACACAAAACTTTCCAAAAAAAAAAGATGGACAATTGAATTACTGTGGGCATTTTTCCAACACCCCTACATCATGGGGTCACAACATCCGGTCAAATTACAAAGTTTTGTGGAAAGCTTTTCCCGTAGTCACAGCATCGACCAGCGGCAAAGTAGATATAGATCACAAATGGTCTCGGTGTATGCACGTGAATACACATCGAGTGCCGAGCTTTTGTCGAGATGAAGGTGGTAATCGAATTAGGTACTTGGTGGTTTTTCGCGTTGGTTGTCCTCCTTTCTATTATGTCCATGGGTCTACCGAACACAACTATAGACGGGCCGCCAAAAGGACCAAAATTATGACTTTTGACGGCGTTTTTTGTTACAGGTCCAACCTAGTGGATTCATACCATCATGGTATGTACTCAATGTAAGGGGTGTTGGCCTTTCTACATTTTTTATTTGGGTAAAAAATGGCCCAAAAAGGGTCAAAAAAAGTCCAAATAGTAAATCAGGTCCAAAATCATTCCTTTTCTTCTTCCAATAATCGATCAGAACATGTCAATTTACTTTCTAAATGGAGTCAATATTTAACTGAATATAATAAGCCATTCCACTTAATAAATTTTTTCAGGTCAAAATGATGGCAAAAAAGTCAAATTGTCCAAAAATAGGTAAATCAGTTGAAATGCATTCCTTTCGTCAAATATTTATAAAAACATGTCAATTAACCTTCAAAGAAGAAAACTTTCTGAACAAAAACACAAAAATGAAAAAGTAATAAAATTTTGGGTTAAAATGGCTAAAAGTCAAAATTTTGTTGCCCAAAAATCGGTAAATCAGTCGAAATGCATTCCTTGCTTCAAATAATCTATCAGGACATGTCAATTTACTTTCAAAGGAGTCATATTTAACTGAATATAATGGAAGCCATTCCACTTTATAAATTTTGAGGTCAAAATGGCCAAAAAAGGTCAAAATTGTCCAAAAATAGGTAAATCAGTTGAAATGCATTCCTTTCTTCAAATAATTTATAAAAACATGTCAATTTACCTTCAAAGGAGTCATATTGAAGTGAATATAATGGAAGCCATTCCAGTTTATAAATTTTGGGGTTAAAATGGCTAAAAAGGTCAAATTTGTCCAAAAATAGGTAAATCAGTCGAAATGCATTCCTTTCTTCAAATAATCTATCAAAGCAAGTCAACTTACCTTCAAATGAGTCATATTTAAGTGAATATAATGGAAGCCATTCCCATTTATAAATTTTGGGGTCAAAATGGCCAAAAAGGTAAAATTGTCCAAAAATAGGTAAATCAATCGAAATGCATTCCTTTCTTAAAATAATCTATCAGAGCATGTCCATTTACCTTCAAAGGAGTCATATTTAAGTGGATAAAATTGAAGTCATTTCCATTTTTAAATTTTGTGGTCAAAATGGCCAAAAAAAGGTAAAATTGTCCAAAAATAGGTAAATAGTCGAAATACATTCATTTCTTAAAATAATCAATTACAACACGTCCATTCACCTTCAAAGGAGTCATATTTAGGCCTAAGTGGATAAAATGGAAGCCATTCCGATTTATAGATTTTGTGGTAAAATTGGCCCAAAAACAAAACAAAATTGTGCAAAAACGGATACCTCAGTCCCAATAACTTTGTTTCACAAAACAAATTTCAAGGAAACATTTGCCGTTACATCTCAAGGAAGCTTCAATAAGTACCTTTAGTGCTTGTCATTCTATTTTTCATATTTAAATCAAAATGACCAAAATATCAAAATTGCCCCAAAATGGTTAAATCACCTACATCCAAAGGTGTCATAGTAAGTGGATAGAAAGCTATTTGGCTTAATTGACAGATTTTGTGGTTGAAATGACCAAGGTCGTTTAAGTGTTTTGCCTTTTCATCAGGTGAAAAGAGTGCTAGCCATTTTACTTTACAGATTTCTGAGTCAAAGTGGAATAAATGGGACCAAATTCATCCAAAACTGATCGAAATCAATTAAAATGGGTGAAATAACGAAACGTATCACTTTGTCCTACTCTGACATGATGTCTTCTTTTTGCACAGTAGGTCAAAAGAATGTATGCGTGTACATACCACATGGTAAATAGACTGCTAGCCAGTCATAGATTTCGGAGTCTAAATTTATCAAAATCAACTAAAATTGGAAACCAATTGATAAAACGTGTGGCTTTGTCCACATTTTTAATTATTACCCTGTGAATTTATATAGATTTCTATTGAATATTAAATAGTTGTTAGGGCCAGGGTGTTGATTTTCTAAGATCTCGGATTGCTAATTTCTTAAATAGGCAAAAATACTGACATTTATAAAGCTAAATTATGTTTTTTATGATTTTAAAAATCATCTCTTAATATTGTAAAGTATATTCTTAGGGCTTGATTAGTTAGATATGAATAAAAACTCAATCAAAATAATAATGTTCTTTGAATTACTTAGTCCACATTCTGATTGACGCAAAATGACGACACACAGGTTATAATAAGTGTTTTATACCTTGATTTGCACGTGATATCTATCTGGATCTAAATGGGATATGTTAAGTAAGTTATTCCCCGAGAAATTTAATCTAGGTCTACCATAAGGAGTTTGTAAAGTTTAGTATTATATCATCAATCTTGTCCCGTTCTTATGCCTAGCCTAATACACGGAACCTTTAATATTTTGCTCAACCATGTCGGAGAAATCCATTTGGACCTTAAACAATAACTTGGGAACAGTGTGGACTGTCTTTCCATTGCCGGTTATGGCTTTACAAATGTTCATTCTGGACCGTTGATTAAAACCTAACAAATTAAAGCCCAAATGCGTTTTAAACCATTAACTGGACATGATTTATGTCAAACTCACGCAATAGAGAGAAAAAATCGATGTATAGAGGGCACAAATGGACAGATAGCGCTTTAAACTCGACATATAACGTGCAAAATCGACATTATGGCGAGGGAAAACTCGATACACAGAGCGTGAAACTCGACATGCGCGGGAAAAAACTGCCATGACTTGATACGTGGAGCGTATGCCATAGTGCAAAATACAATGTGCCTCACTTGAATTGGCTTGATTCTGTAGTCTATTGCGTCTTGGTGTATGTTAGCACAAAAAGTCCGCCCTAGGTGCGCTCAGGGTGCGATGGGGTGCGCTCGGGGTTGTTTATCGGGGTGCGTCAGGGGCGCTCGGAGTGCGATGGGTTTTAAACACTAGATTCTTGTATTATAACGGAATAAACTGCATATAGATGATGTGACCGTTTATTCATAAAGAGTAGAAAAAAGAGAGTAGAAAGAGTTTTCTAGTTAAGTACGTCGAATCAAATCCAGGCGCACCTTTACTCCTCGAAGCGCCACCTGGAGCGCACGAGAGCGGGACATTTGTGCTAAAAACCACCAATATCTATTAGGACGGCTCTAAACCACTGCTTTGGGCTCTTTTTTGGATCAAATATGGCCGTCGGCCTCATACGAAGCCCAGGTTTCCAATCCACTGTATAGAGATCAGTGTTCAGGTGAATATATTGTACAAATTTATAAATGCACGAATTTAGTACGTCTATTGGAGCGCTAGTGAAATGCGACTCCCTTGCTTATTGTTAATATGGAGGTACCCTTTATTTAGAACACCCACTACTCAGAAGACCCACCTATTCAGAAAACCCGTTACTAGAAGGTCCGCTATTTCAGAATTATGAATAGTGGGATGGATTTCCTATAAAATGACCCATTATTCAGGACGCACCCGCTACTCCGAAAAACCCGTACTCAGAAGGCCCGTTCTTCAGAATATTTTCTGACTAGCGGACATCATTTCTGGATTAAGAACCCTTTTTGGAAAGGATGCCTCTGACTCAGAACACCGTTACTCAGAGACATATAATCAGAAGACGCACTAAGTGGGCCTTTTGAGGAAGGGGCTTTCTGAAAATAGTGAGTCTTTTTTTTCATTTTATTAAAAGGGCCAATATTTGCAGAAAATATGAAATAGCGGGCCTTTGAGTAGTGGGTGGTGTCTGAATAAAGGGTACCCCCCCCATATTAACAATAAGCAAGGGAGTCGCATTTCTTCTGTCTTTGTGCCCCTACTCGGTAATTAAGTTATTTTAGACGGTCAAAACTTATTTCCTTATTTTAATCCTATGAACACCCATCATAATGTGCACATTTTTTAAATCTAATAGCGCAACGTCAAATTTGACCCTGGACCAACTGAAATTGACCCTTTTATTGAATTTTGCTGTTTTTTACCCCTATAACTCTTTAAACTTTACGTTGTAGATTGTACAAAAAATATTTACCTTTTAAAAAAAAAGAAAAAAATAACATGGTATTACTTGTAAACATGATTGGACAATTTAAGAATTTTGAACCCTGGTACAAACTTTGTCTTCCCCCTCCTTGAGGCACCATTTGCATTAAGAATCACGTTTCAGGGGGTCCCTATCAGGCTCTCTACATATTTAATCATCAAACCTTTGTACTTGAGGTGTGTTACAAATGTCTGCTAGCTCCTGGATTTAAAACTTAGCTTGATATAGGATTCTCATGTATAACCCTAGGCTACGTAAGAAAGCTGATTTGAATACGTATGTGTATTAAAAAACTACTAAATATTAGTGTTTTGAGATAGAAGGACGGATATTAAGCAGATTAGGAAATATGTTGGAAACCCCCCCAAACAGGATAGAAGTTTAAAGAATAGCTAGACACTCGATTCAGTGCTCTCACGGCACATTAGTTTCAGGCTTTATGCCGTTGGTTCTATGGCGGCCCGCACTATGATATTTTGACTGAAAAAGAAGGAGAAAAAGCTGGAATGGGCCAACTGACATCACCCAGAATTAGAGGCCTTCCAGGCGGTCATTACTATACAGTCAGGAGGAATTGTGGGCGCAGGGTGGAAATGGAGTACAGACTTTTTGTATCGATTGATTTTTGTTTATAAGGACCTAAGCCAAAAATATCTGGAGGGTGTGCAAAATTTCATGCAGTGGCATTTTCTAGAAATCCAAAATACATTCAAATGGCCATAATTTTATGTTCTATATACAGGTTTTAAAACACGGGGAATCTACTGGACAGGTTCTTGATGTGATTTGATCACAACATTACCATCAAATCCATATGGCCATCCCGAAATCCAATATGCCCCGAAATCATCCAATTGACCATAATTCATCAAGTATTTGTGATAGAGGCATAAATCTGGGCTCTATATCCAGTAGTAAATCATATCTAGCATTTCAAGTGTGTTAACATGCTTACCAATCAAGATGGCAGCTAATATGACTGCCTTTTAAGATCTTTAAAACCAACAAATTGTCATATATTCATAATATTTTGGCCGCCATTTTGAATTTTAAGCATGTTGTCAAAACAAACATACCAGACGCTAGTTTGTAATGTTCAAAGACATAGATCTTATACTTTAATTTAAACTTTAATTATCATTTTGGATGCTATAACTGAATACAATACAGATGTATCGTAATTTATAGGTTTTAAAGAAAGTAAAAAGACAGCCATATTGGCCCCTATCTTGACATTTTTGCATGTTAACGAAACAAAAATGCCAGATAAGGATGTCAAATTGTCAAATACTTATCCCATACCTTCATTTACACCTTTATAATAATAATTAGTTGATGTAACTACATATAATAAAGATATAATATAGGTTTTAAATATCTTTAAAGGCGGCTATATTGGCTGCCATCTTGAATATAAAATATGTCGATTACTGAGAAATGCCAAATAAGGGTTTCTAGTAACCAAATGCATATATCTCATAAGTGTAAAGCATAAAACATTTATATAGACACTGGATACACGCCTCTACATTGCAAAATGTGGATGCTTTCGAAATGCATTCTAGAGGTGTTAAAATAATTCTTGCAGACTGTGTTCAATTGTAACAGCTTCTTGACACCTGTAGAACACATTTTATGTATTCAGCATTAATTTTGCATATCACAAATAGGTATACTGGAGGAATTAAGGTCATTTTAATGATTCCGAGCGCATATTGGACTTTTGAGCAGCCATATTTGATTTTTGTGGCAATGTATATGATCAAATCACATTATTAACACTTCATCGTGCTTAAACACACCAGAGAACCGCAAAAATTGTCTCTGTCAGAAATACTTTTAAGGGATTTTTAGTGATTTTTGGACATGGAAGTAGCCATATTGGATTTTCAAAAATGCCACTGGGCAAAATTTTGCACACCCTTCAAAAATTATTGGCTTAGGTTATAATAAACTAAATTATTATTTATATCAGGCTTCCGAGTGGTGCAAAGAAATCTTTGTATTGTACAGTTTCGGTAAAGTCCCCGGATGCAATACAATATTCGTTTTAATATTGTATCGCATCCGGGCATTTTAGCGAGAACGCCATTATTGAAACACTGTATCGTTCGTCAGGTGGACTACAACACTGTCAACGCAAGGTTTGGTTTGAGTCAGCCTGATATTTAAATAATAATAATAATATTGAATGGCTTTTTTTCGTATGATACAAGAATATATTGCACTCGCTAGAAGAATATTGTACTCGTCTTCGACTCGTACAATATTTTCTAGCTCGTGCAATATATTCTTGTACCATACTCAAAGCCATTCAATATTATATAAATATATCGATAGAAAAAGTCTGTACTCCATTTCCATCCTTCAGGCCGTGTGCGCAAACTTCCACCTGACTAATATTCCTTAGTGTAAAACTATATAATTACTTTAATGCACGAATAAAAACATCAAATAGCAAAAAAATGAAGTATTTTAGGAAATTTGTCATACTGTCTCCCGCAATAGACATACAACGATGGCGTCTAAAAATCTACACTAAACAGCTGATTGTGGTTTACACAGTACAGAATAAACAAAAAGCAATAATGTTTGTGCTTAGGGTCAAACAATACAGGGCATGTACACAATATTACGCTTATAAATCTGGGATATTCACAGGGTAAGGCTTTTTTGATTTCATGTCGGAATTTTGATACGCACGTATAGAAATTACAGAATCAAATAAAAAGTACTGTCGTGTCTTTAATACACGGATTTCAAGCCAACCACTTGCATGTTATGTTAGCACATCCATGTCAGTAACAAAAATACCAAAATACGAATTTGATTTTTTCAATGTTTCGTATCAGCAAATCGCTGCGCATCGCTTTAAGCAATTTTATGGACTTTTGTATTTTGTCAGAAGTTCAAGGCTAGAAGACCTTTGTGTCTGAAAAGATTGCAATTTGCAGTGTATTGGAGTCCATTCAACCAGAAAAGATCCGAATCTACCTTGCTTGGTGTAAGCAACAGTATAAGCGTCATGCCGATTCACGTAAGACCTGGACATGAAAAATTGCACTTCTGGATTCTTTAGGGTGAGTGATTGTGTTCACCATTTTACATATTTAAGCAGCATACATCTCAACAAATGTGATATCAGCGGAAAATTCCATTTATTAGCTTTCATTTGCTGCAAAGATCATTCACGTCGGATTCCCATTTAAATATACGGCTGCCAACGAAGTGAATCATTGTTCAATAGGGGTATGTGTATGTTTAATATTAAAGTAAGTCATATCTTAATGGTTTAAAAGCCAGTGATAATGGTACAATTTATTTGAAACACTTTTATTTTAAAGATGTGACATAGATTTTTTTTTACTTTTTCCTTTCGGACTTAACACCTATACAAGGGGAAAAATAAAACTGCCAAGTTCTTGTTGAACCCAAACCAAGTGTTTTCACCCCTGCCGTATTTTGCCATTATGCTACCCTCCTATTCTTCTATTGTTGACTGTCTTGGCCAGTCCCCATTCTGCTTTTCCTGCCCATTAGGCCATTTCCATTCTGCTCTTCTGCCTTTTCTGCCTAATTCTGTGTCATAGTCTTCTTTTCTGCTATTTCTGTCTCCTTCTACTTTTCTGCTCATTCTGTCCATTATGCTCATTCTGCCCACTCTGTCTCATCTGCCATTCTGGCTTAGTTCTGGCTCAATGTCTGCTTTTCTGGCCTTTTCCACAACCGTTGACTTCGAAGCCATCTCTCTTCCACCATTAGGTACGTTACGTGTTAATACTACGGGTATTAATATAGAACTTTGGCCTCGGTAGGTCCGAAATAGCGTCCACCAACCCGATAGTTTTTATTATCGATAATCAGCGAAAATAAGCGTGATCGTGCAGAAATAAATTACCGAGACAGATGTAAACTGAGCATCAATGGATACCTCATTTTAATGTTACCGTAACGAACGAACGAACGAGCACACACAACACACGAACACACGCACTAACAGAGTTTCTGGGCGATTTGTAGGGGCTTCGCAGCTCAAAAACAACCCATTGACCTATAAAATGATGACACAAAATCAATAGAAACGCAATATGCAAATCATATGTCAATTTGTCCAATTAGTTACTGAAAACTAATCCTATATTGGTCGGCTGCCGATTCATAATAGCCTTTCATAGTATCTGAAATACAAATAGTGTTGTTAAAATCAAGAGGACCAAAGTGTACAACAGGTCGAGATCAGAGTACACGGGATGGTCAGCTGGTCTTGAAAAAGACCTACTAATTCGTATATAGCTGACCAAAGCATAAACATAATATACAACATAATAAGCGACATATAAGGAATATAAACATTATTTTAAATAATTGATAAACATAAACTATTAAAATGCGAGCGCCGCTGCTCGCCCTATGAATTTGACAGAAGCACTTTCATGCGAGCGGCAATTACGCATACATTCAGCCACCCAAGCCCCCCTACAAATGGCGGAGCGTGAATAGAGTCTATTCTGAACTTAGTGATTTATCATTTACATTTATATCTGCAAAGCATTTCCGTTATCTTTTCTCATGCCAAACTTTGAACATCCCGTTGTGGTAAGCTAAATAACGACTTGTGCTGTGTACTGGACTCGAGGGCATTGCGCACACACACATGAAGGTATGCAATGGTCAGAGACTCGAAACTTGAAATATAAATTCACTTCAAAGAGAAGAAAGGGGGAAATTATACGGGCAAGCTGTTTCCTTTTAATCATTATGTTGATGATGAAGAATTTAGGTTTGGTAACTTGGTTTGTTTCGATAAAAGACTTGATTATAATCGTTTACTCAACTTGAGTTAAACAATAAAAGAAAGTGAAACTGGCCCAACTGGTATTTTCCTTTGAGTTTAATTGACAATATCTCCAGTTACGGTCCATCAAATTGGACCATAAAAGCAAGGATTTAGTTAGGATTGATCTAAAAAATAAAGTCAAAGATCTCACGAAATGCACCGTTTTAGGTTTTTAATTTTAATTGATTGTTATAGATTTTTGGATAGTCGGTACGTATTGACGCAGATTTCCGAACTGAGTTTCGCGAAACGGACCCACGTCATTCCACTTTACATTTCGCTGCCGCTAAGAAATCTTCAGCGCATAGGTTGCTAATAAATACTTAGCAGTGCTTATTTTTACCTCAGAGAGGCAAGCGAGGTAAGTGCCTTACCAAGGGTAGATAACAACTCGAACCCAAAACCTATATATCGTAAAGGTTAGTGCTCTACATCCTTTAAAGGTGCGTGTCCGATCGTCTTGGGACCCCCCTGATTTACGGAAGTAGTATCGAATTTTGATATCAAAATGAAATGCCGTATTTGTCTCATTGGCGTCCTGAAATTTGAGCCCCCTCAATCCATTTCATTCCCAAGATATAAACCAAAAAACCACGTTTTAGTGTTAACCATCAAAGCCCGGGTACATGCCTATTGCGTCTACCATCAACACTGTAAGTTTGTTCCCACGGTACTTCATGGGGTGTATGTGCAGTGCTAGGCTTCTTCCAATAGAGAACCCACACACCATAAAAAATCGGAACAAGCACCTTTAATCTTGAGCGCACTAACGGCGGCTAAAGTCGCCGATCAAAAATTGCTACCATTGCAATTTTGGACTTAAAAAATGTAAAAAAGTCTTCATTTTCCTGGGAACATTCAGAATTAGCATGGAAAAGGTATAGAAATGAGTCGAACAAGCCTATAGGCCTTGTTTGGTTTAGAGGCTTCATCAACTGCAACATTTGGACGGCCACCTCTAAAGCTCTGAATTATGTGTTACAAACGGTATACAAAATGGCCAGGTCCCAAAGGGTTAACGAAAAGCATCTGATTGGCTTGCATTTGCAGCATAAAGGCGCTGTTCATCGGAAGTTATAAATCGTACCTGAGGATATGATTTTCAAGTCAAAATTGAAATTCATTGTTTTGTCAAACAATTTTCTGAGAAAAAAGCTATCTATAAGTATGATTTCCTATACCAAAACCAGTAAAGGCTATTGAACGCTTCCAGGCTCATACAGAAGTGCCAAAGGGTCTAAATTCAACCAGATGATTAATCGGGTCGTGTCCACTAGGAAATGGGTTCAAAAAAGTTGACGTGTTTTTCACCCAAATTACGATCTCCGCTGGCCTATAAAGATGAGTTCCACGAGTAAAACGATTTTTTTTTGCTCTGAACTACAAACAACCTAAAATGAGGTAAAATGAGTTTTTTTGTTTTTTTTTCATTTGCACCGACCGACCTACTATGTCAATGTCAGTAGATAGTAAGAATATGGATCATTGTCGTAAAAACCCTTTTGTTAGATTTCGCGCATCGACCGACCTGCTATTTCAAATAGCCGTGTTCACACGTGGTATTTATTAAGTTATTACCGTATTCACTAAGTCCGATGGAATTAAGAAAAAAAACAAATCCAACTAATTCCCCTCATGCCTCTTGTACCTATTGTAGCGTCTCACATGCGGTCGGACTTAACACTGGTCACAGTTAAGTCCGACAAAGCGTACGGTATGCATGTCCACACGTACTTTACTAATACCGGTGTGAAACCAGATATAGCTGGAGCCAGTCCGGGGCTCAATAGACGATAACGGAATTGGAATAAAGCGTGAAACTAATGTGCGTGAATAGTCAACTGAATCGATTGCCCTCCTCTTGTTCCCATTGTTTCCCGGACTATGAGTACGGCCGGACTAATACTTCTAACCGCGGGGGGGGGGGTCGTAAAGTTACGAACCGGACTTACCCTCTCTTCTTTCGGCAGTAAATCGTCGGACTTAAAAGCCTAGTTTAGGTCCGATAGAGTTAAACCCGCTGTGCGTTCACACGGCCAATTTTATATCAAACACTAAAACCGATCAATTTTAGGTCAGGTATTAGTGACTTATGTCCGCCGCATGTGGAGACATTAAATAGGGGACAATAGGGCGTGAGGGGAATTAGTGGCTTTGTTTTTTTTTAATTCCATCGGACTGAGTTAATACCGGAATAATACACGTTGGGCACACTTAAGAGAGTAAGAAATATATGGATAATTTCTATAAAAAAACTTTTTGTAGATTTTTGCATCGACGCGACCTGCTATGTCATTAAGATAGTAAGAATATATGGATCAATTCTGTAAAAACCTTTTTTTTGTTAGATTTTGATCGACCCACCGCTATGTCATAAGGTAGTAAGAAATATTGGATCAATTTCTGTAAAAACCACGCACACAAACCCACAGAGCAACAACGCACACCTACACAAGCGAAACTCAAATCAAGCAAAATGGGAAAAAGGAAAGAAACACGCACACGCCGCGCATTCGTATACGACCAAATTGCCGTGCAAAACAAGTGGATATTTCAGAAGCTCAGTGCGCCTCCCAATCTCCTGTTAATCCTTGAGAATTAACGGCGACTTACTACATGTCAATTTTTTTGGCTTAAAAATGTAAAAAATCTTCATATTCCTGGCACATTCAGAATTAGCAGCCAATGTATAGAAATGAGTCTAAACAAGCCCTATAGCCTTGTTTGTGTTTTATATGCTTTCCAGATCAACCTCAACATTTGGAACCACCTCTAAAGCTACTGAATTATGTGCTACAAACGTATACAACTGGAACTGGCCAGTTCCAAAGGGTTAACCACACGTACCCTCCCAGTAGTCCTGGTAATTTAAGGCTCTCTGTCACCTATATTTGTCATAATAACTCATCAAATTCATGTACTTGGCATCATTAAAAACATGATGCCTATGTAACATGGTGAATATATTTCTCATTTTTACCCTGTGGGCCCACTGGTTAGGGTATTACCTTTGGTGTTTTCTATTCCCCCTCCGGGGCCATTTCCTGAGATTCATCGGGTTCTTAATTTCTGGATTAATCTGTATACAGGTATTGATTAAAATAAATTCACTCTGCCCCTGTTTCAGTTGGACTTGACAGATTAACTGTAGTAAACCCGTCTTCCGTAGAGACGTTTAAGGCCGTCGGTCCCATGTACAGAGAAGCAACCTCTATATGTAATGCGCAGTGTTTCAGAACAGAGTGATGTGATTTACCCCTACTGACCCATTCTTGGCCCTTAAAGCTGAACTAAGAGATTCGAAATATAATTTGTGTGTAATTAAAATAGTAATTTTCCGTTTTCATGCATTACATTATGCACCAGTGTACTAGTGTTTATAGGATACCGTGGGCCGTATATAACAAAATCGGGAATCTGGAATTTTCCAACGACATTTTTTATATGGAGGACTTCGATTTATTTAAGTTTTTCCCACAATAATTAGAGTACGTTTTTCGAGAGCGATCTTTGGTGGTGGGAATGGGCAGGGAAGGATGATATCAAAGTAAGGATGTTACGTCTTCAGGTTATATTGCCAGTTGGTTCCAAAGATATCACTTTTGGTCCAACTTCGGTCATTTATAATCTTAACGGTATACAGTCATGTAAGTAAGTATAAGCTGCCTGGGCAAACCTATTACAACTGACTCAATTCTGAATACTTTTGAATTAATGAAACAGCTATTTTGAATGTTCAACTTAAAAAGAGCCGGGAATCAAACCATTTGCGTATTAGTTTTAAAATGAAAAGGCTTTGAAAATTCGTGACCTGTGAATCGGCAGTTATAATCTTTTCAAATCAATGGAGTGTGGCTAATTACTATCCTTGCAGAGGCCACATTTATGTTTTTATTACTTTCTTTCGACTTCCTGCATTAATAAGATTTCCTTTTTAGTCTGGTAAGGCTTTTTGTAAGATTTCTGTTAAATAACATTGGGTCTATGTAATACATTTCAACGATACATTTAAGGTAAATGTAATCAAGGGCAATCTGAATGGTAACCTGGATGTTAAGGTCAGCGTACAATGGATATGGTTACCTAATTATTTTGTGGTGGCCTTTTTTCAGTCCAATACTTCTATCGATAGTTTCCTTGGTAAGTAGCCTCCTCTCCATGCTAATGGAACGCGCTTGGTCACATATTGGAAGATCGGTCTTGGAAAAATACACTATTAGTATATGGACACTATTGCCTTCGATATTGGTTGAAAATTGAGTGCGGCCTCATCGTGAATTTCTAGTCAGCAATTTAATGACCCCATTGACAATAAGCTTTCTCTAGAGGCTCTCTTGTGCTATTTAGAACATTGTCAGAATAAATAAATTATAGTATCTTCTTACAATATTTTCAACAACTTTTAATTCTACTTTGATTAGGTTTTATCAATCGTGGATGGAAGGTTTTTTCAGTACTCTCAGTTAGAAAATGCTGGTCAACTCATTTCATGCTTTGATTAGGTTTTATCAATACGTGGATCGAAGGTTTTTTCAGTACAGCTCAGGTTAGAAAATGCTGGGTCAACTCCATTTCAATGCTTTATTAGGTTTTATCATACGTGTATGAGGGTTTTTCAGTACCGCCAGGTTAGAAAATGCTGGGTCAACTCATTTCATGCTTTGGATTAGGTTTTATCAATACGTGGATCGAAGGTTTTTTCAGTACAGCTCAGGTTAGAAAGGCTGGTCAACTCATTTCACTAAACCAGTTTGTAAAATAGAAATTCAATGGTGAATACATGCACTAATAATGCATTATAAGCCTGACTATTTAACATTCACTGTGCATTTATTTAAAAGTATTTACCATGTGACTTTCAATTCTTCTCTCGTATTAGTTGTTACTTTGTACTCTCTGCAATGTGACATGGCTAATGACCCTGTGAGAATGCCAAACTTTTTAAAGATGACAATCTACAAAATAGTTTTTTGGGGGGGGGGTTTCTACAGGGAAAGTGACTTGTACAGAAATTCATTCCTCACGCAATATGCGACGGAAACTCGAGATCCATGTATTATTTCGTTATCTGAAACTTTAGCCCTGGAGCTAGCACACCTTTGGTAACACAATCTCAGTACAAAAGGTTTGAGTGATTAAATATTTGCAGACTACCCGGAACCCATGAAACGCGATTCTTAATGCGCAAGTGTGCCTTAAGGAGATGGGGCCAAAACAAAGTTGTAACAGGGGTCACATTTTTAAATGATCCAATCATGTTGAAAAGGCACACTTGTTATGTGTCTAACCATAAGGAGTCAGAAAGGTATAGTTTTAATCTGTACAGCCTAAAGTTGTTCAGAGTTATAAGGCTAAAAAACAGCAAAATCATAATAAGGTCAATTTCATTTTTTGTACCGGGGTCAAATTTTAAAGTTGCCCGATTTGGATACAAAATGGTGCAAATTATTGGTGGAGTTTCATAGGATTAAAATAAGGATATTTTTTGATGTCTTTAATGCTTATTTCTCGATTAGGGGGCACAGCAGGTTCAACGTCCATTTGCATTCAATGGGGCTTGATATTGTGTTACACCTTACTTTCTTAAGCAAACATTTGAGACACTCAAACTATTCTTTAAATTTTAATCCTGATCTCCACCAATAATTTGCACCATTTGTTCTCCACATCGAGGCAATTTTAAAATTTTACCCCTGTACAACTGAAATGACCCTTTTTAGTGATTTTTGGCTGTTTTTAGCCTATAACTCTGAAACTTTAGGCTGTACATATTACAACTATACCTTTTCTGATCCTTATGATTCGACAATAACATGGTGTGGCTTTTCAACATGAATTGGAATCAATTTAAAATTTGACCCCGGTACAAACTTTGTTTGGCCCCCTCTCCTTAAGGCCACCATTGCGCAACTTAAGAATCACGTTTTTAGGAGTTCCTGTCAGTCTATCAGCATATTTAATCCTCAAACCTTTTGTACTTGAGATGTGTTACAAATGTGTGCTAGCCTCCTGGTTACTTGTTTTAATGAGGACGTTGAAATAGCTAATGATCAATTCGAGAATTACCATCTCTTAAACGCTCCACGAATAAAGAATCGTACACTACATTGAGGAGGGAGCATTTGTGATTGAAGGTAATTCATCTTGAAGCCTTGTGTGCTACATTTACCGTATGTACAATCGAATGCCTATAATCTTCCTTCCATTTGCTTTCATTCTCCTTCTCAGATAAAAAAGTGAAGACAACGACGACATGATGCTTGAGTACACACAAATCTATCTGTGGTCTCAGATTAGATCCCTTGCCATCTGTTCTCTTGAATGTTGAGTTCCACAAAGATGTTGAATCTTCATGGACTTTTTACGGCAGCGTACTACCTTGGACGCATAAAGCACAACGTCCTAGTACTACAAAACTACCCACAGAAGAAGTTATCACATGTTGACTTCAAGCTTTCCAAACGCATTTGACGACGATTTATACACCTACCAGTGATGCCAAGAGCATCTAGAAGCATCTTATCCCGGGAACAGTCATTTATAGGGATCAAGCTTATGCTCTATGCGAGCGTTCCGATCTTTTACCCCCTTATTTTCACCACACTGTTTCATAGTCGACAGCCCCATAAGTCAATCCCCCCATCGGTGCAAAAAGGAACATACGGATACTATGGCTTGGATCAGTCATTGCCGATGACTAAATCGTTCCAAAGTATTACACTCCCCGATATGGATATGCGAACTTCAGTGATTAATCTATCATCTTGTCTCGATAAGCAGCAGCAGGTCGTGATACTAGATTGATGATGATCTACAGGAAAACCCAGAGGTTATTTGCGTCCATACGCCAGGGCAGTAGTCAAATATTTCCAGGAGAGCTCCTAAAATGGGGAGATTGGCATGGCAACTACTTCGAAATGGAATATTCCAAACTAATGCTCATTGTGATTGATGACGAATGCGGTTATTATTCAACGGCTAATCAAGACACGGGAATCCTGTGCCACCACAGCCTATACCATCCAGAGCAAGATTTCGAAAGGATACTTAGAGATATCGATTCTGTGCTGCCTTATTATCAAACGTATGTATGAAATGCGCATAAGGCCTTACCTTTCTGTCTTCATTAACTTTACAGAGATGTTGTCAATGTTAGATTCAATAATGACGTAGCCATTGCTGTATTGTGGTAAAAGACACTGTTTGCATGGGGAAAATTAATGGAATTTTAGTCAGCTTTAGTTATATCGTATTACTGGTATGGGCCTTGTAAATTGAGCAGTTTCAAGTCTCGCCTAAAACACACCTATTCACCCACTATTTTAGCCCGGATGAAACATCTTTTGTGTAAGAAGGATGTTGACCAGGTGGAGGGTATAAAGCTCCCTCTGTTTCCGGCTCATTTTTTGTCGTTTACTTCTACTTTTTTCACCAACACAGTGGTTGGTAAGCAAATCTGGTTGCGATAGTTGTCTCAACGCTTACTGTAGGGTATGAGGCACGCCTTAAGCCTGAACGCATGGAAAACTGACGTGTAATCTCATACACACAGTTCCATTAGCGGTGATGTGCGTATCCCCATACAAGATGCGTACTTTGACTTGTTAGGTCAAAACTAGTACGGTTGGTTATAGATGTAGTGTTTTCTTTTAATCATCTTGACCCAGGTCTGGTAAACGCCCAGATTTTGCGATGTTAATTTGCCTCCAGTAATTGTAAAGGTTGCAAACGAGAGATGTTGGGACATCCATACAGTGTGTTCATATGTAGTGATTTACTATATAGATAGACCCGCTAGATGTCTTACCGTGGTTATTTGGCACAGAAGTCTTGAAAGTGAAAACAAAGGTAATTTGCATTGCTTAATTTTAATATTAAATTGGTGGATTTAGTATTTGCTTCATGTAAATTAGAAATTTCACAATTTTGTACAAAGAAAAATTCTCGGTTAATCCTTCGGATGGGGATATTTTTGATAAAAAGCTTTACCATCAGTGCAAAAATCAGAATTTTCACATTTTTAGGCGACACCTGTTATTGAAATCTCTCGTTAAAAACTAGTGCGAAAATCGCCGAACTACGTTAACATTTTGAACATTATATTTTAACTAATTCAACGTTCAATTGGGATGGATCAAGCAAATGAGTCGGAAGTCGCAAATATTGATTTGGAGATATCAGCCAAACAAAGGAGAAAATGTCTTTTGGTTTCATATTGTTTTGGCCACCCTTCAACTGATTTATCTTTGGAATTAAGGTGGTCAATTCAAAGTAGCTCTTTAAATGTGCATACAGTTACAGGAAAAGCTTAAAAGTGCAAATGCTGCCGAAGTCAGACTCATTTTACTTGATCACATCACAATTATTTAGATATGCGCAAAAAATGATGTTAATCAAATACGTCACTATGTGAAAACAATGAAATCGCAAATTTACGTGTAAATACAAATACATCGTCAAACTTCATCGTTATGTGAACCGTTTGCGCAAATAACATCATATGTGAAATAGAGCGGAGAAAGATTGGGTCAAACATAATGTTCAGGTTCCCCACTATAACAATCTCAGCTTAACACCTTGTAGTTAGTATTGGACCCTCTATATCAAAGATCCAGGAGCCCGAAGGTTTCTTCAGCTAAGAGGTACAAAAGGTTTGATGCCTGAGTTGTGGTTGTAGATGACCAGCTTCAATACAATGTGTTTGCTTTGCTGCCGGGTCCCACAAACCTTGCATGTTTAAGTCAAGGGCCAAAATAGGGGTAAAATAATGCTTTTATTTAGCTGAAGAGAGGTACAATGACCAAATAGCTGGGTTTTATCCCAAGAGGGTACCCTTGCTCGTGATGGCAATGACCGCATTTGTTGTCTTGCATGGGGCCCCAGACATGGCCCAAAAGGCCACCCGCCCATGTTGGTTTAATTCAGCTTATAGTACAAAGGTAAAATCCTTTTGCATTGAACTATTACAACATTCTGTATACTAAAATACTAATGACAGTAACTACTTTGTCTGCATAGGGGCCCCCCAAACAGTAGTCTAAAGAAGGCCCTGTAGCTATCAGCTGTTAACTGATTTATCTAGCTTAAGAGGTACATGGACAAACGGTTCGATATGCGTCTAGAGCAGACTCAGTATGTGCTTCTTGCAATCAATAACAGCATAATCTGCCTGCATGGGCCCCAGACATAGGCCCCAATGGGCCCCCAGCCATATTGTAATATTCAGCGAAGAGTTACAAGGGCAAAAATCCTTTTGCAATTTGAAAAAACTGTTTTCACATGGTGTATACTAAAAAATACTAATGACATAACTTTGTCCTGCATAGGGTGCCCAACAGTAGCCCTAAAGATAGGCCCTGTAGCCAATCCTAACCGCTGTTAACTGATTTATTAGCTGAAGAGGTTACATTGACAAAACTATTCTTGGATACTGCTTCCAGCAAGACTCATTATAGTACTGTAGCAATAACAGCAATATCTTCCTGCATGGGGCCCCAGACAGTCGCCCAATGGGGGCCCGCCCATGTGGTGTTATTTTCAGCCAAAGAAGTATAAGGGTGAATCTTTCAGCATGGATATAATGACCCATTGAGGTCTTGCCAAAACCTGATGACGGCACTTTCTACTTCTGCACTGAGGCCCGCATACCCCAAATGTACCCCAAATGGGAGGAAAACATAAACAATAACCATTATAACGTTCACATTTATGATTTATTGGACCTGAAGTGACAATGTTATTCCTCTTCAATTGTAGAAAATACAGTATTAATTACCTTTAAGTGGATTGTAATACAATTCAAAATTGTGCATGTCGTAAACCTGAATGCTGCGATAGGTGTACTATAATTCACCAAATACTTTCGTAGCCAGAAATGTATCTTTCCAATAGACCTAAATATGATTTATACTGGCCTTGATACTTCAAAGTTAGTCTCCATATTTTCAGCAGTTCAACGTTATTCAAATTGCTCAATCATTGATCTTCATTACAAGATTTATTAGCCATATGATATAAAAGGCATGTTGGCATCATCATTGCTGCAATATACTTTTGGTTTTAATTAATACTTGATAAATGATAACATAATAGTAGCAGTCATAACATGTACACTAAAATATGTACCATAAACAGTCAATTTTGTGTCTTTTCTATGTCTAAACCAATTTTTGACTTGCTATTGGCCAAACTGCCTTACGCTAGCT
>JAMKCH010033272.1:0-17053 GCA_023653785.1 Ophioderma brevispina
GAGGTACGTTTTAAAAATCTTGACGATGTCAGATTACTTTAAACTTGGCATTTGCTTTGTTGATACCAAGTCGGTTTACAGCGGCATAACCTTTACGTTACTGAATATGATATGTCCAAATGTTAAAGATGGAATTAAAGACACAAAGGTTATGCTCAGCAGAACTAAGAGCCCGAATACGCTAACTGTCTTCGGTCCATATAATGTTCAACGGTATGAACTTGTGGTTCAGTAAATGAATAAAATAGGTTTGGACAGACTAGGATTGGCATCTTATGTGCAATCATTTGCCCATGGCTTAATCGTCCATGAAACTCTTAGGTTGTTGTATCCCTCTTCTTTAGTTTGTGCTCCTACTGTTAAAAGAACCACCCAAAAGACTCATGACAACCAATAAAGGTCTCTTCGTACTTCACTACAATACATCAGTGGCCCGGAAAATGGAAGAAAATAATCCAACTCAACACAATGCAATTAGAACTGTATTGCTGCTGCATGAGTCAGAGATGGTTCATCCCTTTTCACTGGCACTGTTAATTCGCCATGAATATAAATGCCTTCACCTCTGTTTTTGACAGAAGTGCCCCAATGATTTCCCTGCCAATGTTTGTGGGTGCCACTTGAAAACAAACAAAAGTATTGAATGAAACCAAAATAATAAGAGTGCCAACTGTTTATGGCTACACAATTGCATCTGTGTGGGTGCAAACCCCAAACTCTTGTAAAGTCACGTGTGTACAGTGAGCAGACCAAACCCAAAAGCGACTGCGTACCGCATCAAAACTTTATAATTGAGTGCGTACGCGCATGCTGGTGAACACTTGCAAATTTGCACTTGTGTAATGGGACGCACCCTTATATGCATTTTCAAACAAGTGCATACACGAGAACATTGGTAAACAAAAGTTCATCATTAGTTTGGTATTTGTGTAAAAGAAAATAAAGAGGTTTCTTCCTTGGATCACATCCCTTGGGAATGTGGTTTTTGTTAGTAAAAAATTTGTAAACCAAAGAACAGTGCAAAACCATTTTATGGTATGGTGGCGTTTGACACATATTTTAGCTATATAGCACGCTGGAGGTTTTTGAATTGGTCCAATGTTGTTGAGTTGCATACCAAATTGTTCGTAATGATACAAGGAATAAAAAAATGCATAGTTTGAACTGTCCTCTGACTTACCCCGTCGGAGTTATAAGCCGAAAACTGTATTATTAGGTCAAAGGTTAAATTTAAATTTTTTAGTTTTTTCGTTTTTTTTAAAGAAATTCTTTAATTTCAGTGGAAATTTCCCTAATTGTTTTATAAAGTTCCACAATAAAATAAGGAATAGTTCGACATCTGCAATGTGAAATTGAACAAGTTACAATTGTACGCGCACCTTATTAGTACTACCCTATACCTCGTAGGGGTATATGGGTTGTTGTGGAAGTAACTTGGTAACTATACATTGTTCAAACTATATCTTATTTTTTGATTACATTTCACAAATACTATACCCCATTTCCAATGAAATGGAAGCGTTTTTCAATATTGACCCCTGTAAAGCTAAATTTAACCTTTGACCTATAATTACGGTTTTCAGCTTATAACTCCATAGGGGTAAGTCGGAGAGAGCAAAAACTATACATTTTTTTACTCCTGGTGGTCATACGAACAATTTTGTATGCAATTCAACAAAATTGGACCCTTTTTTGACCCTGTATAATCTTTGGCGAGCCCACAGCCGCGTAAGCTACCCTAACCGAATGGCCATCAACATTTTTGTGTACTCATAGTGTTCGGAACCCCTGGTATCAGTGCCTCCTCTTCCCCCCCCCCCCAGGTTATACCAATAAGGCGTACTTTGATGGCTTGGCTCATCCCCTATTATGTCAATTGGTTAATATCCCGTTGGTCTAATATCCCTCTGGTCAATATCCATCTGTATAATATCCATTTGGGTCTAATCCCTTTTGCTAATACCCACTTTGGTCCTAATCTATCATTTGGTCGAATGTCAATCTGGTCCAAAGACCACATAGATTTGAACCAGTGACATACATGTAGACATAATGGATATTATGACCAAATGGATATTAAGACCAAATGTATATTAGAACAGAAGGATATTAGACCAAATGGGTATTATGACCAATTGGTTTTAGACCACATGGATATTAGACCCATGTGAATATGATCAAGATTGATATTAGACCAAATGGAAATTAGACCAAATGGTGTTTGTGATTATTAGACCAAATGTATAGACAAAATGGGCATTATACCAATTGCTTTAGATCAAATTGCTATTAGACCTATTGGTTGTTCGATAAATTGGCTGTCGACTAATGGTTATTCGCCGATTGGTTTATACAATATAGTTTGTCGATTTAAGTTAGACCAAATGGCTGTAACCCAAATGGGATAGACAAAATGGCCAATAAACATTTTGATTTGCTTATATTTCAATATCAAAAAAACATATGGCTGTTCATATTTGCTCCTATACGAAATTAGACATTCCACAATTTTTGTACACGAACAGTTCTCAGCTTTCACCTTTCAGATGGGATAGTTTTTTATGGTAAGCTTTACACAGGGTAAAAATCATTACTTTCAAATTTTTAGGTACACCTGAGATGTGAATCTCTATGTTGCACCTTTAACAATGTTTCAAGACAGTTTTTGGGAAAATGAACCCATGTCTAAGGGTTTCTACATAAAATTACCCTTGTCTAAGATTTTTCATGGAAAAAAAATTCCCTGACTGGAGCAGATCATATACCTACACGTGAGTACCCCCCCCCCCCCCCCAACACACACACGGAACTGGCATTTAGCACTGGGCTGACTAGCCTCGCGTAACTCGTTCATGCTTGCGGTAAAACATGATACTCTAGTCTAGCCTTTGCTGGCAGTACACTTGCTTTCAAGTTCAAGCATCTGCCATTTCAGTTGTATATGATTACTTGGCATGCACAACAAGAAACACATCGAGTGAATTGGCAGCACTAAGGCGAGTCCGAGGTGCTCTCCTAGAAACTCCTATTGGGTTGGGGTTCTGTACTAGGTACAGAGGTCCACTCGCAGTTTAACACTGGCATTTACTCACCTTGACTTACAAATCCATACCAAATGTCCAGTGGCGAACCACGGGGGGGGGGGGGGGGGGCATGGGGGCGCAAGCCCCCAAACGGAACCTTTGCCCCCCCCCCGCCATCCCCCCAATGAACTGACCTTTTGTACAGTGTCTGGAAGGACGCCAAATTATCCCCCTCAAAATACCTTGGCAACCCCTCTCTGCCCCCGCCATTTGTAAAGGTCTGGTTACGCCACTGCAAATGTTCACTGATTCTACTTTGTAACGGTTGACGTGTTTTGCAGTATTCTTAGTGTACTTAACGAGGATATTTGGCATCAATAACTGGCGCAAAATGAAAGAAAATAAAGCACTGAAGTACACTAAAAGTGCCTTATTACATTCTACATCGAAAACTTGCAGATCGCCGTTTTCAGAATACTCAGTATTGCTTTATTTTTGTCCTAAGAATTATATATTCGGAACTAATAACCACAGTTTTTTGCGTCGGAAAACCCCGAGATATCCTATGAACTTAGTCTCATAGCCCACGGTTCTTCGCCCCTGCTATGACATGTCATCTACACTAAGCATGCTTGCATTGATGATTGCCATCTCACACCCGCACCTTCGCTATAGCCTCGTAATTAGCTTTTAGTGGATGAGCCAGGCCATCAAAAGTACCGTTACATGGTTATCACCTGGTGTGGTGTGGCAAAGAGGCACTGATACCAGTGTTCCTACCCTATGAGTACCCAACAATGTATGATGGCAATTCTGTAGGGGTAGCTTAGGTGAGCTAGGGGCTCGCAAAAGATATACAGGGGTCAAAAATTTAAAGTGGTCGCAATGTTTTGACTTGCATACCAACTTTTTCGTAGATCACAAGGAGTATAAATGTTAGTTTGTATATCTCCCGAACTTACCCCTATGGAGGTTATAAGCTGAAACCATTATTAAGGGTCAAAGGTTAAATTTAGCTTCTCATGGGTCCAAATATTGAAAAATGCTTCATTGAAATGGTCTCATATTATTTGTAATGTAATCACAAGTAAAATAGGGTATAGTTTTTGGACATGTACAATGTAATTTACCAAGTTACACCCATAACCCCCATACCCCCGAGGTTTAGGGTAGTACTAATGAGTTGTACTTGTTATTTCACGTTTGCAGATGGTCGAACTATTCCCGTATTTTAATGTGAGAAACATTAATAAACTTATGAGACCATTTCCACTGAAATAAAGCATTTTTATATTTATCCCCTGTAGAAGCTAATTTAACCTTTGACCTAATAATAACGGTTTTTCGGCTTATAACTCCGGAGGGGGTATTCGGAGATTAGCACAAACACATTTTTTTAGTCCTTGTGAATCATCTAACAATTTTCGGTATGCAATTCAGACAGCATTGACCACTTTTAAATCGTTGACCCCTTGTATAATCTCTTGCGAGCCCTAGTTCGCTTAAGCTACCCTACATAATGGCCATCATACAATTTGCGTGCATGTCCATAGGTATTTTAGGTAGCGCCCTGTTAAATGCCTCTTTTCCCCCCAGGTGATACGACCAACATGCCTGCTCACCCCACTAGTTTACATCATCCCATCCGTTTACTATCTTTTTGTCGACAGTTTGGCCGGCAGTTTGGTCACTTTTATGTAAGTTCATGTTTTATTGGTTTCCGATTGTTCGCAGTCATACACTGTTTAAAAATTTCCGTAATAAGAAAAACAGATTTCCGTAAAATCGTTTTAGAAACAAAAATAAAAAACAAAAACAGAAAACATGTTAATTTCGGAATATTTCAAAACATTTTGGCAGCAATATTTCCGGACGTTTTTTGGTTCCGTAATTTAAAATTACGGAAAATTCTGTTCAAAATACCATTTTGCCATAATATGAGAAAAAGGTCTGTAAAATACGTAAAAAGTTCGTTAATTGCACAGAATTTTTGTAAATTTACCCATAAAATGTCTGAAATAATGCTTCAGAACATTTCCGTAAATGTACGGAAATTTTTTAACAGTGTACCACGGGCTTTCTCAACGATAACCTTGCTAAAACTTGTGACGATGTGTCAATTGGGGGCGCTGTAATACTAAATTCGAGAAAAAACAAATTCTTAAAAGTAACTACCAAAAAGTTCTCATTTAAACCAATTTTAACAAATTCAGTGCAGTTTTCGCTCATAGCATTTGTTCATTTGGTGCAAACTTCAAAATCAAAAGTGGACCAAAATCTAATTTGGAAAAAAATCGCCCTGATAATGCTTTACGACTGAACATGCAGGAGGTAATGTTTTCAGTGCTTTTATTCTGCTTTCTTAACACTTTACTTTTTGAAGGAGTTTGGTGCTGGTCAGATTGGACAATCAAATTCATCAGAGTTTCAACTAAGTCGCCAGCATTTTGACAAATCTTTGATTATGATACCTCTAGACATAGTAGAAGTGGTCCTCAAGTAAATTCGGTAATTTAATGGTTTGGAGGTTAGTTTTATCTAAAATGGTGTGGTTAAATGGCTAACCATACAACATGTGACTACACATTCAGTGATATGATAATGACCAAGTTAAAATAAATGTCAAAGGTGTAGTCACAATTATTGCGACTACTCCCAAACGCCTCTTTCTAACGTGGGGGAATTTTCATAAAACCTATATGCACACGAAACCACATGACATGGTTAGGAAGCGGGGGGGGGGGGGGCGGCTGGGTAGTCTGCTGAGCATGACTCCATAAATGTATACTATAATCGTTGCATGAAACTTAGTCAAAGACTGTTAAAGGCTATGTTAAAGAAAACGCCAGTGAAGTCACAATTATTGAGACTAGGGGGCTGGGCACCCCCAATATTTGGTGGGGGGGGGGGGCTCAAATACCCTTGAGCCCCCCCCCCCCCTTAATCTTAAAACTTTTTAACCAAAAACATCACATTCCAAAGCTTCACCCTCCAGTGGCGTAGCCAGGATTTTGTTCATGAGCCATGGATTTGGGAATGTACCGACACGTGAATTGTAATGATAAAAAAAAAAAATCAATCCGAAAACATGCCAAAGCCAATGACCTAGTGACTACAAACCCACCATAGGCAACATGTACAATAAACATGGTACTCTAGTATGTTGTTTCTGTCTTATAAAAATGCGCGAAAGCATGCAAGCAATCGTGACTTGTGGTTCGAGAATCATCTTCAGTGGAGTGTTGGATTACGTAAATGTATGGAAGGCCATAATATGATGCTGCACACCTTTGTCAGCCCATTCAGTTCCAAACATCAATTCAGTAGAGTGGTTATAATTAGTATAGTGTGCGTGTCGCGACTCCGAATTTCGCATCCCATTTGTCGTAATTTCGCATTCCCAAATTGAAATTTCACATTCCGTTTGTCAAGATTTCGCATCCCGTTTTGCGAATTTAGCATGACCATGGCGAAATTTCACCATTCCGAATAGAAATTTCGCCCTACAAAATGCGAAAATTCGACAAACGAGATGTGAAAATACCGGGGACTATTCAGTTGGCCTATAACCAATCTCTGGTTGAGTAGTTTGTAACTCTTAATGAGTGAGTGTGTGTATGTGGGGGGGGGGGGGGGTGGGGGGGTCCATGGACCCTCCGCACTTTCCAAAGGAATTGTTGCACGAAATTGATCATTTCATAAGGCATACCAATCGGCGACTATTGGGGGTAAATAATGCTTTTCAAAAAATCAACAAAAAATGGGCTAAAAATACGGGGGAAAAAGGTACATGACTACATCTTCTCGATGTAATGAGCAGCCGCTTACATTATACTGTACATTTACTCAAAATTTAATGCCAATCTACTCTCAGAGACTTTAACACAAAACTGGCTATTTTAGGCAAATTTATGGGCGTTGCAAAATACATGTTAGACTCTAGAGTGACGGTTTTGTAAGGTCCAGAATGAAATTGTTTTCAGCACATAAAGGGTTTATCAATGGTTTCTTTCGTACATGTACATGAATAGCCATCAAGATTCAAAATCGTTATTCGATTAATCGTCTCAGCAGTTTACCTCCCTACAATTGAATTTTCACACGTCCTGGGTCGTTGTCAGCCATCATTGTTATGTGCTTTGTGCTTGGATGGTATTTAGTTAAAGTACGTCTCTAAAGCGAGTATTTTTAAGTTTTATCTTTATTGTTCTTTTTATCTTAATGTCTGCCCAGTAATTAAGGTGTTATGTGTCCTGCTCTTAATTCAAGATAGTAAAATCCGATCGTAAACTTATTTCATACATATAACATGTAATTATTATACCAAATTTGAAACGTAAGGATCTTCAATTGAATTTAAATAAATGGACGTCGTCAAAATAGTAAGTGTTACCAGTACTGTAACAAACCTAAGGGTGTGATCAAAAAAAGGATACTGCACCAAACGCTAACATGATATTATGAATATTGATTTGGCAAAAAATATGATGATATGGTCTTTTTTAATAATTAAAAATCCAACTAAGATATCAGAAAATACACACATATAACAGTGATTTACTTGCAACTTACTGTTAAAAAGTGACAAATGTATCCTACTGAGTTTCTAAAAGCTCAGGTGTTGTATGAAGAAAGTTAAGTTTGTCAAAGAATTTTGAAACTTAAACTAATGTTCGTAAGAAATCACTTACAATAATTGGTGTTAGTGAAACGCATCTCAAAGACACACCTTATTATAATTTACCGGGTAGAAATTTAGAGTTTATTAATCGAAAAGATCGAGATAACGGTAGGTGTTTGTTTAAATATATATATTGGAAATGTTAACGTACATGTACAAGTTAAGGAAAGACCTATACGTGTATTGGGAAATTTGTATTTGATCGGTGTTATGAAATAGAAAGGATTGGTAAAAAGAATGCAGCTTGTAGGAAAAGTGTATAGATCCCACACATCTACATGTATAGATGATTTTGTAAATGCATTGATCAGTTTTTCAGCCATTGATGAAGAGAAAAAGAACTGAGTATAATGGGTGATTATCACATGGATCTTTTAAAGATGATACGGATAGAACAAAACAGGGTTATCTGGATTTGTTATTATAGTGCGTACATTACAGCGATTTATGACCTACCTGTACATGTACCTGTACCCCCGAATTACGGAACTTAAGTGCTACTATAATTGACAAACATATTGCAAAATGAGTCTTGATTCTGTCCATCTGCGTTCTTGTTACGACATTAGCGATTATTTGCCAACCATTCTTACACAAAAATTCAAATTCTAATTTGAGAACCCAAGACAAACATGCTTTTACAAAAGAAACTCAAGTATCGATAATGTGGTACAATTAAAAAAGTTATATAATGTGAATTGGAAGACGGGTTGGTTGGTGCCGATGTAAATCAGGATTATATAATGTATTTGTAAAAAACATTTTCTAAATTGCATGGATAAATGTATACCTTAAAAAATTATAAGCTAACAAAAGGAAGTACCATTTCAAAAATCCTTAGAAAGATAAGTTCTTAAACAGAGGTATGTCACATAAGTGGTGAATACAAAATACTTCAATGACAAACAGTTTGATTTTCGTCCAAATCCCTCAACATATAAGTATGGCAATTCTAAAATTAACTGACAAGGTATGTCAATGCAGTAGAAACTCCGCACAGACACTTGGAATATTATCGAAAGCTTTAGAAACCCATTGACCATGACATTTTGCTATACAAATGACATTACGGATTTAGGGGGGATGTTGGGAATGTTGAGACGTTACCTAAATAATCGCAATCAATCTGTTTCATATCTTTCAATAAACTCGGACCTTAAAAGATATGTGGTGTCGCAGGGTTCTATCCTTGCCCAATTACTTTTTATCATTCTAACAAATAGTTCTTCAGTACTAAGACTTCATTTTATTACTCATTACCATACTATTTTATATATCTCATCTGAACTCATACTAAATACACTGATCAATGAAGAATTATTAGACGAAGTAACTGATTTATGGCCAACAACATCTGTTAACGAAGCCAAAAAACAAATTATATGGTATTAGGGAAACCCCAGGGAACTTCGAGTATATCGAGAACAAAATGTAAAGAAAAGATGAGAAACCAACACCAACTTGTGAAAGTGTAATAGTGGATAATGTAAACTTAGGAAAGGTCCACAAACTTCAATTTCTTGTGTATGATCATTAAACCTACCATGGAAGTACCATATTGATGAAATATCTACATGTAAGCGATATTCAAGAAATATAAGTATACAGGATTGAATAAAGTAAAAAACATTGTACCTGTCAAATGTATACCCTACATGTATATTGCTACCCTTATACATGCATTACCTATATAAAACTATGGTATTTTGGTTATTGGGCAATGAAGCAAGAATGATTTGGAATTTGAGAACTTAAAGACACTATTCAGTGATTGCTAAATCAGCAATCGAAAAAATCATTCAAAAATCAGATTTTAGAATGTACGTAACAAGTACAGGTATCCTATACATACCCTGCAAATGTAAGAACAGAAGCAACCTAATAAGGACAGAATCGGAGATTGTAGTGATTTAACTGTCCGAACGGACACTACACAACACGTAATTGAATGGAGAATCGCTCTTGAACACTGCCGTTTGCTTCCTTTGCTGTTCAATTACAGCTGGAAAAGGTAACTTATGAGAATTTCTACAGACTTCTTCTTCCACTTTGAGCTATTCATGCAAATTTCAAACATTTCCAAATCAATGATTAGTGTCTTTAAAGGGCGTTGAGAACGATCTCCAATAGCCATTATCGATCTCTTCGAGTCTCCTCTTCTTGTTTTAATGTATTAAATGTACTCGATACTTATAAACTTAATTGGGTTTTTTATGTCAAAAATAACAATGACGAACTACCCCGAACATCTGTAAATTTTTAGAAACACTTTGAGATAACACAGACACAAGGCAAGGAATGCTCAAATTCTGTTTTTGTAATGCAAATAAAAAATCCTTTAAAAAGGAAAGGCGAGTCAAGGGGAAATATCGATGTAAAAGGTAGGGAAGGGATTAGTACGATGACATTTTGTGGATGTTTTGCAAGGTGAATTATTTGATTTTTTGGACACACTTAGCCGAGGCATACATGAACGTAACTATTGAACACGATGAGATAGGGCCTTCATATCCCTCTTACAGTTACGATTTTTTAAAGGAAAAAATGCGACCCAATCAAAATACAACATACTACACCTTATCCGGGAAAACAATCAACGCTGTACTTACCCACCACAAGGTTGACCACGGCAGACTCACCAGCAGAACGGGAAGAAACAATTTCGGACATTTTGCATGCCGGCGGACGTAAAGTCTATTACAGGGATTCGGCACACGCTACCAACGTAAGCATAAAATGTGGTTTTAAAAATTATAAGCCCTTTAAAAAAAGAAATCTTAGCTCTTCCCCACATGTAAAGCGCAACTTCAGCAACACGGTCACCCAATCGGACTTCATATTATTCTTAAATTTTACTCTGTCACCCAAAGCTTAAATTTCAAAATTTAAACAAAAAATGCACCCAAGCCTTGCAATATTTTCAATTCATATACAAAACTTCAACGTTCGTTACTTCAGGACATATACCTGTCATTCCACCGCATTTACTCGTAAATCAGCATTTATTAAGAAATGTGCAGTTGCAATCTATCTATACTGTACTACTAAAACTGAGATCTGAGATCAAAGGTCACACGCCAAGGTAAAAGGTCACACCGGGGGAAATTTGCACTAGTACTATAATAAAAAATGCGATCTGTCGGTCCGACTACGCGTTTTGACCTATGGTTTGGCATGCGTAGAAAAACACAACACCCTGAGGTTTATTTTCAAGGTTTCAGGGTGACCAAAAATTTGGCAGAGTTAACCAAGTAAACAAAGCTGGGTGACCAAATAGTTAAATTATACTTAATGGGATCTTTTGCAACCATAAAACAACTGCCTCACTCTATAATTGCAATACGTAATGAACTTTTCAACCATGTCTAAATAAATGTAATAGTAGAATGTGTGTGATAGTATGTACGGCAAGTCGTATTTTCGGTCATGATCAATCAACATTTTAATACGCATGCAGCAAATAAGTTAAGAAACCGCAATAGTAAAGGTTGGCTGATCCAATCAAAAATCCGGCCATTTCAGTGTTCCTCTAGCGTACCCATTACATAAAAACAATTCAATCAATCAACTTTGTGGAATAAGAAGATTTTGAAAACATAACATAAACACATTATTAAATTGGCATTTCGTGATCGACAGCATAGTCCCCTTGATTAACCAAAAAGAAATAGGGATTTTATATCAGTCTGAACTGTTGGTTCAAGTATTACTTTAAAATAAAAAACATATATCTGTACTAATGACCTTCACATACCAAATGACATGGATATTGCCTCATGAGACGCCCTTTCCTTTTTAAAGGAATTTTTATTTATATTATTGATATCGCCCACGAATTGCTGCATGTGTGGTGCCAAACGTTTAAGCATCCGTTAATTCAACGCACAGCCACTCATAACGATTTAAGTACGCGTTAACCAGCAAATCCCTGTAAAAATTTTCAGGAGACCTCCGATAAATTGCCTGGGATTTTAATCTTTTGAACATCAATATCTTTTGTAAAGGTCCGTTCAGGTTTTCGCTGGGACTATCGTATTGAGTACATATTCCATATGACGTAAAATTGCCACAACATTTACTATCACACATATAGATTTTAGAGGATATAAACGGCACGAATATTTTCTGCACCATTGATATTGAAAAGTAGGTCAAAACCCAAGCAATAGAGCGGGTAGCCCGCAGGCTACCCTCGCCCCAAAAAGGCTTTCTCTCAAAATTCAGAAGTGCAGGCCCGTATTTTCAATTGAAAAAAGCTATAATATAATGTAATTCAAAGTCCACTATAGGGGAACACTTTCGTGATCAATTCAAAACGTAATATTGGTCACGATATGATAATTATTAAATTAGATTAGTATTTCTTTTTTGGATCTATTAACTTCATTTCAATATCAGTTGCATGATTGTCAAAGTTCCTAACATATTGTAATCTTGGAGCATGTTTTTCTCTGTGATGCTAAGTCAGATGTTAGTTTTGTTATGGTGTAATTTAGATGTTATGTAAATGTGTAACTTTGTTAGACAAGTGGGCTAGACATTTCGGGCCTTGTTGGCCTTTACTAGCCGCCCCCATTTTCACGTCCCTTGTTGTTGTTTATTGGTTATGTGAATGAAAATAAATTGATTTATAATTTATAGTTACTATAGTAAGATTCGTGCTGATAGTAGACAACATTCATTCTGTCGGGAAGAGTCAGATTAATGGAGGGGCAGGACAGTTTTATCGGACTCAGCAAAAATTGGTGACACCACAAGGAGCCGCCATTGGACGATTATTTGACACGCTATTTGCTCTATCCATTGATGCAATCTGCCATACTGGTAGCTACTGGATGCCATACTGCTACGTTCATCGGACATGCATACCTGGTTGCCGTGTGCCAAATGCAATGGGGCGTTAGCTGTCGAAGCTCTAGAATATTCCAAACAGCGCGAAGCCTCCAAACGGAGTGTGAAATGAACGTGAAATGAGTTACGGGATCAGGCAGACAGTCACAGTCAATTACCATGAGTGGTTGTTCCCGTTTATTGGAATAATCTGTGTCTAAGTCAAGCAATAGCTGTTCTAGGACCCAAAGAGTATAAATTATGATGCCCCCAAGCAAAAACTCGAGGACAAAGAAGACACACGCAGGCATACCATATTAGTGCAAGCTGTGCGGTCAGCAGGTGGAATTTAATGTCAGTGAATGCGTCAGGGGGACATTTGCCATCAGATTTGAAAAGGTGATTAGTGGCCTGTCGGTTTTTCTTGGTCTGATTATAATTGATATGGACAAACGGCGAATATCAAAAATAACATCCCTTTGCAAAATGGCCGTTCTTTTCCCCTAAAAATCAATTGTAACCGGATTAAACGCCACTGCCTATTCCATGAATTCGTAGGTCCAAAACTTTTCCCGCATGCCCCATCAGCGTGAATAGGGTTCATAGATTTAAAAAATATTTTAGAAGACCTTCCATGTAAGCTGCCCCGTGCCGGTAAGGCCGGTTATATTTTTTAATATGGAAAGAAGCGTATTAAGGAGTTGACGTGTGATTTGTTTACGCGCATGCTGCTTTACACCTTCAGCATTAGGTGTTTAGAGCCAGTCATGGACAAATGGAAGAATTTAAGTTTTGAGGTGCGAAGGTATTGTCACCAAGCAATATAGAATATTGTGTAAAGGATGAGACAGGGAAATTGTCGCCTACAAAGATGGTAATAGAGATAGTTGATTTTAGTTATGTCTGAATTGTGTAAAAGGAATTAGGCCCCAATGGAATTCAATCAATGCCATTCACACCAAAGGACTTACCTGATTATTATCTAATGTCTTCCATTACCCCCTTACTCCATGCATGGACAAATTATATTGTCGCTTGTTTAATCAGTTCTGTTGGTATATCTTAGGTTTATTCCAATTAACAACCAGTCTGTGAATTTATGCTAATATAGAGAACAGCTATGGGTAAAAGTGGAAACCTACCCATTAGGTCATACATTATCCTTAAGATGATTGTTGATAATATTTGAGAAAGTATAACGATAGTGGTAACATAATTGTGATCAGTGTGTTAAAGTTAGCGGATAGCGTGACAGCGCCGTTGTTGTCAGATAGAGCAACTATGAACATGTAAGTAAAACGTAAGGTCGATACCCGTGCCCTAAGCTTGTGCTCTACTCATTCATTGAGCTAACTCCCCTATTACATAACCTGCGGTATATTTGGGGAGGTTCGAATTTAATTTGATGAAAATCCAAATTTATTTGGCGGAGAATGCTACTTGATGGAGCACTGGTGAAAAACTGGTCTAAAAATTGGTGAACGCTGACCGCACCAACATTAACGAGTCTTACTTAATGGAGAACTTGAAAACGACTTATAAGGAATTGAGATAAGAATCATAACTCAGATTCTAACGATGAAGACACTGCATGGCTATTTAGAAGAGTGATACACAAGTCAGGCCGGGTTGACGTCCCGCTACGATAGAGCTAGTCGGTACTGTCTGTTAGCAAAGGCGAGCAACAGGCGCGGTAACTAACCGTAGGGTAAGAAAGTCAATTTTCTTATCCTTGGGAATAAAAAAAGTCCCAACCACAAAGTCATCAAATTCCATTGTCAGCCATAACTCACTATCACACGCAAAGACAAGGAACGAGGAAACTTGTGTGGGATTGCAGCAAGGTCCTGATAAAGTTAACAATACAAATCAATCTGACCAGATGGAGATCAGAGAAAGCACCGTCCAAGTTGTGTGAATTCCAACAAAAGGATTGCGTCTTACTCTTCAAGGTGATCAAAATTCAGGACTTGATGTTTCTGTGCCTGCTGTAGGTTCTACTCGGACGAAAAGTAAGTTCCAGTGAGAGACCACTCATGAAGAGAACTTATGACTGAAGAACTTTTGCCAACTGATAAATACTAATGTTTGTAATGTTTAATATATTGATTTAATGTTGTAAAAAATTGGTATGTTAGTATGAGTTTATACCAATGACAGATAGGCATGTTATAAAGAAAGAGACATTGTAAGTAAAATTGTGAGTGTGAATAGCATAATTTTAAATTTTCATGTGTGAGTAACACCATACTTGAAATATAACATTTGTGACTTGATATCATTAAGTTTTGAGAATCACTTCAATCAGCACATGCATGTATTTAGGTTTGATAGTTATATGAATTGTAGGAGTTAACAAAAATGTGTATCGATTTCTGGTTTAGTCCTTGTGCATTCGACATGAATCTACAGGTATGAGCTAGACCTATTTTGATCAGTCAAGTATAGGCCATAAACTTGGCGGCGGCACCGGTTAACAATGAGGAATGGATTCGGGTGTATCCATCATGGCAACAGGCCACAAGACCCTTGTCGCAAACGTGATAAGCTAAACTTAGTGAATTACACATTAGGAATATATCGATGAATCAAGAAAAAAAAAGTATGATGTTTGCATTCAATCACATCCTGTCCATCCACGAAGGGAAAAATAGAGACAAGGAACCTTAGTAAGAGAGATGAAAAGCAAATGATTAAAGCGAGAAAAGAGGAGAGAGAAAAAAAAAGTATTATGATGACATGTAAAAATTTGTTTTTGTGCAAAGCAAGGACCCAACTATTGAAAATAGAATGTGGATTCCAAATTTCAAAGACAAATGCTAAAACATTCAAGACTTAAAATACAAGTTGCTACAGTTTCCTTAAGGTTACCTTAAACCAGTCGACAAGGATGATTGTGTTCAGATGCGGATGCCATGAATTGTAAAAGCAAAAAAAAAGTGTTAATATAAAAAACCCCAAAATTACCACAAATTCATGAATGCTTTAATACATGTATGTTTAAGTTTTGACTACAAGTTTTTAAAGAAAAACAGTGTTGCTTAGGAAAAAGACTTCAAAAAATTATGCTATCAACATTGTATCAGGTACGGGCTTGAAATGTTAGGAATTAATTTATTAAATGACTGTTGAGATGTAAAGTTGCAACATAAAAACATTGGTGTAAAGATAATAAGCAAACCGGAGGTTTTGTTTTGCAAGGACGGGAGTAATGTCACCAAGCTAATTACTAATAATGTGTAAAGGATGAGACAGGGAAACTGGAAGGCAAAGATGTTACTAGGAAGATAGTTAGTTTACGTTATTGTTCTGCCTTGTAAAAGATTAGGCCCATAATGGAATTCAATTCAATGGCCATTCAAACAGACTTACTGATTATTTGTCTAAATGCTTCCATGTACTCCCCCTACTCCATGATGGACAATGCTTATTGTAGTTGTTAATTTCAGTTCTTGTATGGTATTATTTATGTTTAGTTCCAATTAACAACCAGTCTGTGAATTTTGCGAATAGAGGGAGGAACAGCTATGTTAAAAAGTGAACTACCATTAGGTCTTAATCATCCTTCAAGATGATTGGTTGTATACTATTTGAGAACGTATAAAGTAGTGGTACATAAAAAAACAAAAAATTGTGATAAGTTTGTTAAAGTTTAAGAGTTATAGTGTACAGGCGACGTTGGTGTCAGATAGAGCAACTATGAACAGGTAAATAAATACAGTAAGGTCGATACCGTGCCTCTCAGATTGGTCTCTACTCATCATTTGAGTAACATCCCCTACACATAAACACTCACGGTTAAGGTATCAAGCGCAGATACCGCGGATAACGGTGCGTTTGTTTGCTTATTAAAAATGCGCATCTTTACGCATGCGTTCCTGCTTTGAGACATGACGAATGTGGAGCGGATTTTTCTTGCCACCCAACAAGACGGCCACTTTGAAAAAAAGGTCCCAATTTCAGGGTTTCTGGTGTAATGGAAAAAGTAAGTCGGTGGGACCCGCATTTTTTATTTCAAAATTTTAAAAGAACGACATCGGAGTACAATTAGGAAATACAAAATTTTCATCGAGGACGTTTTTATTGTAGCGCTCCAAAAGTCAAATTTGACTTTCCCATAGACTTGCGTGGTTAAAAAAGTGACAAACCTACCTTTTTTGTTTTGGATATAGCTCAAAAGCAAAGTCGGTGACCACCAGTTTTGATTTCAGATTCTTAATCAGCACCATTGTAAATACCATATAGTGGAATTCTGGAAAATTTTATCGAGTGATCCACTAAACGCAAACCCCGTAACATGTCAGGCAAATACAAAAATTAGCCTACATAACGAAAAATCTCACCCGTAAATCAAATCGCGAAAAATGGGGTCCATGCATAGGAAAACTTCCCCGTTTATTTATTCGGCTCAATCACACTTATTAAAATGAAAAACGGAAAAACCCCCACCTTATGTAATAAAAAAGTTGATTTTGTTTTTCTTGTTAGTAAGCTGAGCTAAGCTGTCGGTACGGATGTT
>JAMKCH010033273.1:0-16142 GCA_023653785.1 Ophioderma brevispina
ACACCCCTGAATTCGGCGCAAGAACGCCACTGTATATTGTATCTGCATATCTATGAATATTAATGACGCAACTCCAATAGACACTGGCAACAAGCATGCGAGTCATGAAATTATAATTGGCCACAATCACAGTAACCAGGTACCCCTAGACTCTTTCCTCAGACATCATCATTACCCAGCAATTGCCAATTTTGTTTACACACTAGTCAATCTGTTCGTAAATTTACCTGATGCCTGTGATGCAGAGGCTCTTCTTGAGTGATTTTTGTTGCTCATCTCCACACGAGCTAGCATGATTACGTTACAAAATTTCTCGTAGCTTCCGATGGAATTAGCATGAGCTGGAATTGGTAATTTATACCATCATTGCTCCCACTGAGTCAGTTGCTGCCAAATTCAAGTCTATTTGTCCTCTGATTCACGGGTGCCCCAAATTTTACCTTCTTTGCGGTCTAGTTTCTTCCATCTTGCTGCACATTATACAAATTTACCCAAGGTGCAACGTAAAGACGTTAATTTTGTCTTACTTTCTTCTCAACGAGAATAACGCAAAATCGGCACAGATGCCAAGCGCCGAGCTGTAACCTCGTCTTCGACGCCATTGTTGCATCAGCTGACCTCTGGCCGACCAGACCTCGTTAATACAAGGTGCGTGATTGGCGAAGCCCGCCGAGTGCTTTTTCTACGACTAATGGTTATGGATGATTACATATGACATCACTAGAGACCTATAATATCGCGGTTTTTTTCAAACGTTTTTATTCAGAGATTTTTGTACATTTTTCTATTAAATGTGCAACTTTTGAAATTGACACACCCGATCATATTTTTTTTAATTATTTTTGTAAATTATTGGTGTTAAAAATCTTAGTTTCCCTAGGGAATTGCACCTAAAAACAGAATTTTCGTGCTTGTGTTATGTCCATGGGGAACGAGTACGATAGCAGCAAGTTCAAAACAAGTTTTTGCGGTTTCTTTTGCACCTTTTTGTCCATAAACCTTCGAAAACGTTCTCGGTAGGTGGTCTACAACCGATCCAGTGAAATTTGAGAGAAATTCGATCCTAAAAAAATCTCCTCCTGTCACTTTAAGGTCAGAATACCTTTAAACACAAACAAATGAAGTGATTTGCCCAATGATCTGATTTTATATATTACACTTTTATTACTGCTTTTAATCAGAATTGTTCAAGAATCCGATATTGCAAAAACAGAATTACATTCAAATAATGACTACACTCAAGTTACGATTTTAGATTTTATAATTAACAAAACATAATTCTGATTCACACTTAAAAGAGCGTTGCAGTTCAACTCAATATATTTCCTCACAGTGAAGACTCTAAAATGACAGCATAGTCCCTTGGAGTCTTCTCATCCTGAAGATATCTTTTGACCAGCAGTTCGTGACGACGACACTAATTTTTTTGGTAGACGTTTTCATATATAAGTCCCATGATGCAAATGATGTATTACAGATTCCGTCATGCGCTTTGTGATGACATGTTGTGCAGTCGCGCTTGACGGAATGAAGGCAATACCTCATTGCATATAGGACTTCTATCTGAACGTCTACCAATTTTTGTCAGTATATCAGTACAGGATAATCGCCACGATTTCTATCCGTCCAAATTGTCCACTATTAGGACGGCACAATTTGGATCTTATTTTTGATTCCAGCACGTTTGGCTTCAAAGCACGACAGCAGACTAATTTATATATTTGGACTCAGATAGGGAATTCCCGTGCAACAGAACAAAATGCTGGTCCATTCACCAATCTTTATTGATGTGTCATTTTTGACATAACAACGCATAGATGTTCCTACCTTTATGCGTGCTAACTTTGCACTTAATGGAGCAAAATCTGATAATCAATACATGGATTATCATTGGCAGGCTGAACTCGTTCCACTCAATGTCCTATTATAAAATTAAGAAATGGAGGGTTTGAACTCAGCCAATCTTGATTCTTTTCCTTGGGAATGTTAACTCATTCGCATATAATTATAAGAGGTTTAACTCATCCAATCTTTGATTCTTCTTTGGGAAGGTTTAACTCATTCCAATCCTTGCCATATAATTATGAAGATTTTAACATCCAATCTTGATTTCATATTCTTAGGAAGGCCTTAACTCATCCCCCTTTGGCATATAAGGAGAGGGGGGGGGGGGGGGGGGGGGGGGGGGGGGGGGGGGGGGGGGGGGGGGGTGGGGGGGGGGGGGGGGGGGCGAGGGAGGTGTAACTCATCCAATCTTGAATCTTTTCTTTGGAAGGCTTAACTCATTCGCATATAAGTATGAAGGAGGCTTAACTCATCCAATCGTGATTCTTCTTTGGAAGGTTTAACTCATTCCAATCCTTGCCATATAATTGATGGAAGGATGGGGGGGTGAGGTTTAACTCATCCCATCTTCTTTCTTATTCTTGAGAAGCGTAACTCATTCCCACCCTTGGTAATTCTTGCACTATTTAATGGAGGTCAGCTCATCCAATCTTGATTCGTAGTTCTTTAAGGAGACTTAACTCCTCCCATCATTGTTCTCCCAGACTCCTTCCTCGTAATGGGCCATCCGGGCTCGTTATTTTCGATGACATAACGAGCTCCGCACCATCCCCATTCAGGGCCCAACTTCAAAAGAAAACTCACCCTGGTTTAATTGGAGAATCGTGACTCTCTAACGATACCTAGATACAAAACGATCGTAGCCAGCATCGCTAAGGTTAAGGCACTCCATGTGAACAAACTTTGGTTGCCCCCGCGAATCCCTGGATGCCAAAATCACTCTTGCTCCATTTCTCACCGAAATACGTCGTATGCTTCTGTTGCATTCTTGGACCAGTGCCTCCTCATCTGGTTTATCTGGTACGCTCAAAAAAAGGGCCGATCTAATATCAACAAATGATTGATGTGTGAGTAATAGCGCATTTATTCTGTTTTACTGCTACCCACTTCAGCATAAATATGCACCGGTCGGCCATCGCTCAATCGTTTGATCCCAAGTGAACATAATTATTGGTGGGTTTTTGGGTGCTCCACTGTAATGTAGTTTACTAGTATCGACTCTCCCCTCCCTCAGCTTGGCCCCTCCCTTTCCTTTCCATCCATACTGAAACGTCCTCTAGCCCAAGTTTGTAACCCCTGGCCACACGTGTATACTCCGCCGCCCGTTTAATATGAGGGTCTCCTACGACCCATACAACCAGCGTGCTACCTGGAACAATGCAATAATAATATGAACCCACCTTAAAGGACACTATCAGTGATTTGGAAAAATATTTGAAATTGGCAGGAATGACTTAATTGTAGAATAATCTGTAAATTTCATAAGTTTACCTTTTCCAGCTGTAGAATTGACATAATGGAAGAAAACGGCAGCGCTCCAGATACGATTCTCCATTCAATTACGTTTTTGTAGTACGTGTCCGTTCGGACAGTATACTAAAATCTCTGATTCTGTCCTATTAGTTGCTTCTGGTCTTATCATTTGCAGGGTATGTTAGGATACCTTACTTGTTCACATACATGCAAAATCGGATTTTTGATAATTTTTTTCGATGGCTGTTAGCAAATCACTGATAGGGTCCTTTAATAGGCCTCCATGGACGGCATCTAATGTCTGATTTAAAGGCTCTCCCCGACTTCCACGGCTCAAATCTTTTTGATTGCATCATCAAGGATCCCAATTCCGCGGCTCTGGTGGCCGCTCCGATGCGGATGAGTGGCCTGTGCCCTTTTGCACAGCACAAATGCCTTCTGGAAATCGGGGACCCGTCGAAATTGACAGTGGGTGGCCTCTATTACCAAGTGCTCTTGCATAAACTTCACCGGGCACATTTCCACCCCCGTGTATGCTAGGTATCCATACCACCTGTGGAGGCCGCTCGCTGATTGTTTTTTCATCCTAAATCTCACATCAATTCCCCTCCCCTCGTGACAGTGGCCATCTTCAAGTAATAGCGCCGACTCTTGCACATCATGCTTTGTATTTGCTACGATTTCCCACCCGCATGAAAACCACAGAAAACCACTTAATGCGCGTTTTTAACCAAGTTACTTCGTGGGCGAAATTTCTGCTAACCTCCCGCCTGCCTCTGCTGCATGGCTGTGCGTTAATTCGTAGTATTGTATATTAGTGGCTGGTTTGCTGGCCTCGAGTACATCACATCCGTTTCATAAGCCTCCATGTCTATTGCCGCCATGAGCGTGATGGTTCCTCTCTTTGTCTGGCTCTGACTCCCGGTCCATATACCATCACCCTGTTTTCCCCCCAATCCTGTGCTGTATGGTTCCTGATATTCTCCATGTATTTTCAGCATTTTCTTGGGTTCTTGATGGATGTTGCTGAATATAGATCCCCATATAGATGATAATGCATTGTCCATACAGTGATATCTTTGATCTCCTTCTTAGTAAGTTTTGCGTCTGGGCGCTAACCAAGTTAGTGCCCACTGCTGGAAGACCATGTGGGTATAGACGTGCCTTTTTGCCTTTCCTGACGAACGTTGATGGCAGGTTACAATTCCCCTTTCCATACCTTTTCTTTTGTTACTAAAAGGGCATTTGCGCCCACCCCCCCCCTTGGGGTCCCCACACTAGACAATTGGTGTTGGTACGCTGATCCTGTTTTTATGGCTAAGGATCCGCAATCCATGATCTCCATTTGCCAATCCCCCTGTGTATCCAGAGGGCTGTATACCGGCCAAAATTAAAGCTTGCCCAGTTTGCAATTTGTTACACCTGTGTTGTATGGTGGTACCTTGCCCCCTAGCACATTTGCCGGGGTTTCCCCCACTAATACTCAACTGACCTATTGTAGCCTGCATTATGTGCAAATTTCTTGATTCGTCACCGATCCATGACCACTTGTTAAGGTTGCGCCTTCCCTATGTTTCTCATGAGTGCACGAGTTCCTGTTCGGTCCATTACGTTGCATCACCTGGAGAGTACGCGCCTTCCCTGTGGAACTGCCAGGTGGAGTGTTTTGATAGCCCAGGGAATCTTTCTTCTCTTTTTCTGGCTTGCTTTACTTCTGTCTCTTTCTCGTTTATCTGGGCCGGCCCTTGCTTCCGCTTGAAGAACCCCGATCGGCGTTTATTCTCGGCATAGCCCCTGAGTAATGAAGGGGGGGACTGATTAGTAATTCATGTGTCCCTACCCCTACAATTTGTTATACTATATGTGCCTCATTAATGTGAGCCCATGGTCCCAAACATTAGATGATTGCCTAAATCCATTTTGTATCAATTGTGATTTTATTATTTATTTTGCTTGTTTTTATTTGATTTTTTTAAAACATTTTATTTTTTTAAATCTGTTATTATATTAGTATAATTATTAATTATTTAAATTTTTCTGTTCATTTTTTTACTTTGTTTTTTTTTTTTTTTTTTTTTAAGCTATTATTTTGTTATTTTTTTTAATTATATTATTATTATTTTTTTATCCTGATTGATGGATTGATTTTTTATTATTATTCTTATTTAATTAGTTATTATTTTTCCATAATATTACATATTTATTTATTTATATTTTGTTATTTATTAATTATTTTATTATTATATCAACTATTTTACTATGACTTTATTACAAATAATGCTAGACTGTGATACTGAGTTCAGTTGTGTGGCACTACATGCGTTTGCCCAAACGGACACCATTTGCAATGAATGATGCCGGTGTAAAGAAACTGAGTGTCCCCATGAGAGAGTGTCCTAGCTACCATATCAACATGTACGGATAACCGTGACCTTGTAGACGAGGCCATTTGGGTACAGTGCTGAAACACATATGTCATACAACACTCAATGGACGCTAATGGAGAACACCTAACAGATGGTGGTAGGACACTCATTCCCCGGTACGCTGTAATATATGACACCTGCCTTAGATCCGAAGTATATAACACGTGATTACCTACTCAGAACCGTCTCCCCTGACGTAGCCAGGGGAATATAACAGACATCAAATGACAACAAACAACACTGGATGCCTTTGCCGGTGTGGCAGAGAATATGTCCTCCGGGCTCACAGTCCGTGAACAATGGTGAACAATAGGGCAATCGATTCAGTTGACTCTTCACGCAACATTAGTTTCACGCTTTAATCCTTTGTCATCTATGGAGCCCTAACTATGATACCTGCCGGAACTATGATACTTTCACACCGTCACCCCGCCGCATACCAACAGATTTATTATTTATTTTATTTATTATTTATTTATTTGTTTCCCGTTGTTGTTCATCTTTTCTTTTTGATTTGTTTCCTTTTGGGTTTTGGGTTGGTTTCTGCATTGTGTTTGAGTTGGTGTTTTGTTTATATCTTTTTTTCTTTTTGTTTTTGTTTGTTTTTGTTTTTGTTTTTTTTTTTTTTTTCGTTTGTTGATTTTTTGTCCATCTTTAATTTAGTCACATTCATGTATCATTAAGCCAAGTGTATGCATTACCTTTGGTCCATTTATGGTTTTGTACATTTTCCATTGACGAACTAATACCTTTGCCCTGTAATTCCCATAAGATTGTACAGGTGGTTACCCACAAAGGGTTAGCACTACTCCTGTTACTTAAAGGTCCATAGCCCAATCACTAATAGCCGCGTCCCCAGAAGCCAGTTTTCACCGGAAGTGGTCAAAATTTGGTATCAGAAAAAGCTACTATTTTTCTCTTCTCATTACCCTGTGAATCTTAGGGCAAAATATGTTTGGTTTGGGAGTTATGGAGCAAAGTGGTGCTCCATTTTGTCGACCAATTTCTTTTTACACAGTATCAATGGTTCTCACAAATCACGTTTCTAGCTTCACATTCAAAACGGATTGAATATCGGGAACGTCGCGAAACTTTAGATGGGGTTTTTTGCTAAAGGCCATTCTATAGATGAAAATTTCATATCCTTCTCGGAACCAGCCCCGTGAGTCAGTTGAAAGACCATGCTTTGATATTGTGTGTCGATATGGTGGACATACTTAATGTATTGTAATTTTTTGGAATTAATTTATTTTCACCTTGTGTAAATTTGCCGAGTTTGATCCCAGGGCCACATTGGAAGAAAACAGAGTTACCCACAAGGCCCACGTAATGAACCCCCCCCCCCAAAATAATATAATACTATAATAATAATAACAACCTATGAAGTGACTAGAAATGCTGCCCCAAAAGGGTTTTAAAATAGCCTGCCTGCCATGGGTCCCACTGCCAGCACTTCTCTATTTTAGACACCCTTGTTCTTGGGGTTGGTGAGAATGTGGATTGATAGCGCACCAGCTGAAGATTGGCGGAATCACGTAGACATGTACAACACTAATAAACCATGACACATACCCATGCAAGGCAAATTGGGTATGAAATGCCAGTTCCTTTATTTTATTTTTTTTTTATTTTTTTTTTTTTAAATTTCAACTGATTTTATCTTTGGTATTTTTTTTTTGTGGTAGTATGTATTAGTTTAAAAAGTTACGCAAAACCCACTCAATAATAACCGAGGTATGGATTTCGGAGGAAGAGAAAAACGCCCTCTGACGGCCACCCAGCGCCCGAACAAAGTCAAGAAAAACCAAGAATCCCTACATCAATCCAAATGAATTGAGATTTTTAATTACCTAATTCCTTCTTTTCTCGCTCATGTGCATCTAAAATATAATAAATCCTGACACTAAGTACTGCACAATCTGCCCTTTTTTGAGAGTTAATTTAAAGCAATATGGGCAAATTTTTTTGACTAGCGCCCCCCATTTTCAAAATTTGATATTTTTGCACAGTTTCGTTGGAATTGTCTAGGAAACTAATCAACTATACCTGCGAACGATATGCTAACAGATGCGCCATATTATCACAAAAAACGATTTTGTAATTAGAATTTGAAGATCCCAGATTGACTTAACGGCATAGCTTTTTTTGGAAATGCTACGTTTATGTCCGTCATGATTAAATAGTGCCACCTCTAGTAAATAACCTCTAACTTGACTTGCCCGAACTACTAAAACAACTAATGAATGATCGTAGACATGTACATGGCCCTATTTCCAGGCTATTTCACACTTGGAAGGCCGGTTTCCATCAGCCGTGAACTTTACCGTTTGAATCTTGGTTAATCAATTTAATGTTGTCATTGGGATATGAAACTAACAAAACAGGTGGAATGTAACTTCAAGAAGAAATATATTAATAGCCAGAGGATTGTCCATCAAAATCGCTCAATTAGGTTGTACTTTTTTTTACTCCACACCTAAGTACGTCGAGCAGGTTTACTGGTTCGATCTTTGTATTTCATATATTTTACTTCACACGGAAGAATACCAACCAAACCTTGGTTTGAGATTAAAGCAAAATGATAACACTGTCCATGGCGGCGCCCAGGGTAAAATCATAGGGATGGCGAAAGGGTAAAAACCACTAAATTTCACGCATTTTATTGCGAAACACCGTATTTTCTGTATTTTGATGATTTTCATAGGGCGGCGCCCCCCCCCCCCTTACCACCATCCTGGCGCCGCCCCTGCACTAGTTAGTGGTATGGTCGACAACATTGGAGAGGGTAACTAAGAAACTTTCTTCATGTCTAAATGTTATTGAGGGTATATAAAATTGTAGCTTGCTTTCTGATACCAAATCTCAACAGTAATGAGTTTAATGTGGGGGACTGTCAATCGAGTCCAGTCCTGGGTCACATTGAAAGAGTACAAATACGTCAGTGAATATATATTTATAAAACCCATACACCATGCTTTCTAATGTGGTTAAAGGAAACGGCCATTTTCAGAGTTTCACCTTCATTAGTGCGTTCGAGTAATAGTCCCTTAGCTGACATCGATTTAATCACGTGTCTGTTGCAAAATTCTGACAGGGTCTATCTTATTCAGTGTTTTGTAGAATTCAAAATCCATTTCTTACTGTCCATAGGCCACTTTTTTACCAAAAATGTCCATTTTTACACAAAATCATCATAATTGTGTATTTTACATAATCATAAAAATTGGTATTGGATAAACATGTTGGAGTCTTTGGTGTCAGTGAAGGTAATTAAATATGATGATGATCAAAGTATAATTAAATACACATGAGTCACAAAATAAGGTAAGAATTGCTAATTTGGTGAAAAAATCCTTCCCATTTTTATCATTTTTATGGATTTTAATTTTTTCTCAAGTCGTGTAATTTAACATTATTGATGGAAACCTAAAATTTGCATAGTTGATTTTTTAAAAGAGGAAAATCCGTCCCAATAAAAAAGCCATTGTTCAACGGAAAAAGTGAAATTGGGTTGTGTCAGCTGCGGGACTAAAATACCACCTGCTCAATCATTCGTACACTTACAACTGCTTGTACATATAACTTTCTGTTTTGGTGTGGGGGATAATGAAGCTCTTGAGTTAAATCCGTGTGCAACCCATGCACCAACCACTACGATTGATATTGATTTAAGCTAGAACTTTAGTGTTGTCAACCGCGGTATCTTACCCAATAATTCACCAATATTAGCTTTAATATTTAGACCACTTGCAAGCGCCACTTAACTGATTTTGACAGCATATATATGTATCCTTTGCCAGCACAGGACGATGCCGACAAGATTGGAAGGAGCTGCAACATATACTACCAGATATTCCATGGAGGCATTGGGAGCACCCGGCATTACCAGAATGGGGTGGGCGTTTACAAATATTTGAAATCGAATGTGGGGACTATGAAAGAAAATGAAGGACATCACCGCCACGACCCAGAGTACTACAGGTAAATGACAATTCAGGCTTACCTGTACTGTGCCAATTAGTTACTCAAATTTTACCTTTCTGACCGTAATTTAACATTGGGCGGCACTGGGTGCCAAGGGACAACAACCGTAATAATGGTGTGTGTAAGAAACAACACACCACGAGAACCAAACTTGAGAGAAAAAAGGTCCTCCATATTTCTTAGGCAATCTCATTGAATACCTCATATGTGGGATCCTTAAACACTGAAAGTTAATAAGTATAAAAATTGTGGTGTTGTTACACAGTATTCATACAAGCTATCGGATTGGTTACATACTGCGAGTAGAGAATTCTAATGTTTATTTGATTTAAAGCACTGCAAAATGTTACACATGTTACATAGGACAGTGTCTAGTGTCTAGTTACACTAGACGCGAGCCCCGGATTCAGGGGTCATAATTTTGAATTATGATCGTGCTTATGATGGATTAATTTATATTATAGACCGTTTGAGGAATTTTGTGCGAGTGGAAAATGGCGGGCGTGACAATGCTACACGCAAACATATCTAAGGACAGAGACTCTTTGGGAAAGGCGTATCATGTCGTTATTTTGTAATGTTCGGTGGTTCGCGATAAGTTACGTTGGAGATTGACGGGAGCAACGGGACGGGAGGAACGATAGGAAAAACACAAAAAAACAAAACAAACAACAACAAACACAAAACAAATGGAACATGCAATATAAAAATACCATTTTATTAAGTTTATACAGGGTGCAGTCAGAAAAAAACTGGAAACCCTGAGTGTGTCCATTTTTTTACATCTTAAGAAACATACTCTCAACATTTGTGGTACTCAATGAAAACTTGATTTTATTACCTGTAGTTTGTGCAAGATTATGGGTTACGATTCGGAGATCGGGACAAGTCGGAGGTATAGGAAGATACCCTCTGCACTGCCCGCCGCGTTTAATCAGAAAAAAGAGATAAACTCTATCAGGGAGCAAAGCGGGTTTTGTTCCAGCTGTTTCCATTCACGATGTGGGCTTGCATGTATGCCCTTACGTTTTTGTTTGCGCATTGCGACGACATGTGAATATTCAATCGCAAGCCAAATCATTTAGTTTTATCATTTAGAACGATCGCTAAACTCACAGTTTTTTTCAATTAAAAAAATCGGAATAAGGCAATATACTCGCAAATATAATGTTGAACACGATTACTTTGGCGGCATAACAATGTCCTGAAGGTTATTCTTGAGTTTCAGGACAATGTTCATCGCGACAAGAGAGAATGCACAATTATTGTGCCGATATAAAAGGTTTATTTTACTTATATGGGGGTGGGGGACTATTTTCTGTCAATCATTCACACTCAAAAAGCCCGATCTTGAGCCATCAATCAAGAAGATACTATTATCGAGCGACTGCCCTTTAGACCAATTAGATGGAGCCCATGCTAGAAAGGTAGACAAGTACGCCTGTCTGGTAATGAAATCGGAGACACCAGGCTACCAAAGGTTCTTAAAATCTCGAAGGGGAAAGCGGGGGAGAAATGCACGGGCGCATACAAAAACCAGACAAAATCCAACTGGACCGGACGAGAGGGAAAGGAAGGTATAAAACTTAAAAGGAAAGGAGATCTGCAAGAAATAGCGAGGAAACGAAGGGATGGTAGAGCGAAGAGGGGGGAAAGAGGTATCGCTAATATTGAACAGAGTCGGGGCTAGTTTAATGAGAACCTCAATGGAACGCAGACGATTGTCTTCTTGACTTTAATTTTTAGGATTTTTAGAAAATTTGCCCAGTGCTGGTTAATATTTTCCGTCCGCAATCAGGTGTGTTTTTCATAATTTTTGATTTTTATAAATCCACTTTTGTATTTTAGAGAAATGATAATATTGAATGATTTGTGTCGTCCCCACCCGTGCCAACTGGTCAGTAAAGAAACCGTGGTTGTCTTGGAGTTTATCCGGGGATGGAGGTGTTCTCAGGGGTTTGGCGGGTACTCTATGCTCGTCCATGGGGCTCTGAAAAGATACCACATGTAGATCCAGTGTTTGCATTAAAAAATCAGTGAAAATGTACTTATAACGGGGACCAATCTTAGTAAATTATATTCTTGCGGGACTGTTCCTCTAATACGTTAACAAAAAGATATACCTTTAAAGTAATTAGATCCAGGAAAAATTAAACAGGGGTGCAACTGCAAGAAAAATTACACACTCAGGGGTATTTTGCTGATATGGTTAGGTTAATTTTGCTATTTGTATCAATGAACCAGTCCCAATCACAACTGATTGAAACCCTAGCGGGATCTAGAAATTTATTCTAGTGAATTTGGTTCATTGTTTAGTTTGTTGTTATAACATGTTGTCTTTAAACAAGGTTGTAAAGTTTAAAACAATTTTTTAAAACAACTCTCAATCTCCTTAACCAACTGCTGTTTACCCGGTCATCGTAAACCTTGTTTAAAAGTCAAATTAAACAACTTGTTTAAACAGATTTTAAACAAACTGATGTTAAACTTTAAACAAGTTTTTTTGTTTTTTTTAATTTTCTAACAAGTTGTTTTAAATTTTTTAAAACTTTTTACTTTTTAATTTGATTTTTAATCAAGGTTGAGCGATGACCAAGGGTAGGTAAAAAACAGTGTTTGTTTAAAATTTTAAACAACTTGATTCAATTTTGTTCTAACACAGTGAATGGGACTTTTCGGCCATCAATGAGGAATTTTCTCAACCTGATACAGTCAACTTTAATCTTACGTTGACAAGGAAAAAAGTCGCACTCATGGATTAAGACTAACATGATTTAAAGTAGACTCCCTTGAGAATACCAGCATTTTGGTCTATATAAATGACATCATCATAAGACGATTACATTCAAAAGTTCCTCCTATGAATGTTGACTTTGTTCTGCGTATTTAGTTCATTTTGTACTATGAACGCTTTCAAGAATGGAAGTGGGTTTGGGTCATGGTGGAAATCCAGAGGCGAAGTACACTTCTATGAGCACGCATAAGCCGAGACAGGAACCCTCCAACAGGAGAATGGTAGTCCAATCGAGGGAAGCCCATAAAAGCCATATGATCATCCATGACATCTTGTAATGTATAACACACAATAGGTAAATCAGGGAATCGCGGAAGTTGAATATCTGCAGAAACAAATAAATATACAGTCAAAAGGTTGCAGCAATTGCAAGTGGACTAAACACACCAATTACCAATTCTGTTATTAAAATTGATATTAAAACAATCGAATCGGGAATTCTCTAATACATTGTGTATGTTAAAGCGATGTTGCGGTGTGTGATTCTCCGGAGACAAAAGACAGCCCTAGGTAACCAAATGAGCAATGACAATCTGAGTTTGTGGCCTACATGTAAATCAATGTGGCTTTGTTTGATTCACCTCCACAAAAAGCGACGTAATATACACATGCAGTCAGTGGAAGAGTGTAGGCAAGTGAACTTGACGAGAGGGAAACATCTTGCCAACCTTTTTAGCTTGTCATTATGCCACTATACAAAGGCCTGGGATAATCGTGCAGGTGGGTATTTCAAGCGGTAGGCCTTGTTCTGTAGGTCTCTACTAGTGTGACTAGACAATAGCACTACAATTCCCACAAGGCGCACGTAGGACACGGAAGTGGGAATGTAGTGTATGTCTAGTTGTAAATAGACACTCGATGTGGGAATGTATGTCTAGTGTAACTAGACACTAGATGTGGGAATGTAGTGTATGTCTAGTGTAACTAGACCTACACTAATGTGGGAATGTAGTGTTGCTAGTGTAAATTACCGATACATGCGGGTTTGTTTAGAGACTTTCGCGCGTCACGTGGTGCTTAAAAAAATTTCCGTTTCCTTGCACTCTCGCGGAACGGAGTGTGTTTCTCCTGGCGTTTGCCGATATACTTCAATTGTGGGTTAAATATTAATTCGTGTGGTAATCATCTATTTGCAAAAATGTTATTAAAAACATTTAATCTTAGTGTAGGTCTAGTTACAATAGGACATTTTCATTACATTCCCCACATCTGTGTCTCTACCGGTATGTATGTATGTATGTCAATTTGTTGGTTATGCATGGAAAGAAAGTTTTGAACTCCCACAAACATCAACGTTTTAGCTATGATGACAGATGTTATTTTTCCGGCCCCACTAGCCTTCTCAACTTGTTGGGCTGTGCAGCTGTTGCAGGACAATTGTGAGGTTTCATTATGAAGTGGCATTGTTGAAATAGGGTCTGTGACTGTAATTTCTTACTACATCTCTACAAGTTTTGGGATAACTTCACACACAGACGAGCGATGTTGTTGGGCCCGTGACGCCTTTAAAACAATCAGCTCAGATGGGTGAACCATGTATGAGAAAGTAAACATCTTACGTTGTTCTCTCATACAGTGTATATTTTTATTTATTTATATTTTGTTGTTAAGATTTATATGTATTTTTGGCATTCTTCTCTTTCATTGTTCTTAGCATGTATTTAGCGTGAGCAAGATGTTTTCAAGATTTTTTAATATTTGCTAGCAGAGTGTAATATAGCTTGGTCTGTTTTTATTCCATACAAGTATTGGTCGGTGTGGGGCAGTCTCGTACTTAATAGCATTTACTGGTTTATAACATTTTTTGGAATTTTGGTATCCGATTCATTGCACCTTTAATGTTAGCATTTTTTTTTTTTTTATTATATTTATACGGCAAACGATCTTGCTACGACAGTCCACCTTACATTTGCAGTCAAGTATTTTTTTACATAATATTAGTCTTATCTCAAATGAGGTCGTGTCAAGCATATGTAATTTCAACACGATTGCCAATTACCTCTCGTAAGAACGTAGGCTACTCAAAAATTTTCCTAGGATTTCTAGATCTTCAAAGACCACGCTCTTTCAAACAGATGTGCCTAACTTTTTAATCCTTTTTAACGTCAGCCAATCTATACGCCTTAGGTATTTAGTTGACTTCTACAAAAAAATGCATACCTTTATAATAACCTGACATTTTAGAACAAAATTAATCGGATATTCCCGAAATATTCGACAAAATATGAAGCACGCGACTTTATTGTTTTCAATGTGCAAGAAAATGGTATATTATAATTAGGGCGTCAACTCACGTTGATTTCAGATGACACGGGCCTATCCAACCAAATAACAGATAAGGCTTCGTCAAAACCTAATCGATGGTTGGTCGGCAGTTTCCTTCGGTTGACCTGTGTTTCTTCCATTTAGAACCACAGAAACGGTACCAAGCGTTAAGAAACCAGCGCCACCATCGACCAAGTGCCTGTTTGAACTTTTGAACCGCTGGTTCTATAATAATTTACTGTTGTGCCTTTTACCCTTCAGGATCAGTCGCATAGCCTTTATTCCTTAGACTACCCACATCGATTTTCACTCAATATAATACATGAACAATTTGCTGTCGTCGTTCGTCCCTGGGCGAAGAAAGGTCGTACCAGGTCATATGCTGGTTCCCTGCGAATTTGGTCTCTCACCACTTTCACAACTGACCAAAGAGTCCCAGCCATGAAGCGATGCCCAAGGCGCAGGGAACAAGCGTATGATGTCATTTGACTGATTTCCATTTGTCACAAGCAAGCCCACTATATTTACGAAACGCAGGCAAATTGCCTCAAATAGGCAAATTCAGTAACAAATCTCTTCCGTACAGAAATATACGGTCTGCATGTAACTACATATTGAATCGATAGAGTATGCATCGTAGTAACCATAAAATGCCAGATTTTGATTAGGAAAACCAAACTATATTCATCCAAATCTGAGTCTCAAAAGTCTTGATCAAGATCCCAGTCGATTGCAGGCGATGACGTCCTCGGAATTCCCTTACTTTCGAGCATGCGCAATTCAAGCGGAGAGCAAATCGGCGAGTAAACATCGCTACCTTCAAATAAGAGCGGGAAATCTATTATTATAGAATCGTAAAGTGATCGTGCTGTTTACTTGATTTTTCAAGTATTGTAATTGCTTCATATTTCAGATTGCATTTAAGCGGTTCCACCCTAAAGCAGGCGCGCCGGCGTGCCAACTGCACTTCATTTCAATGCCCGAAGAATTGAACATTATTACCCATTGTTCTTCTTCAATAATGAATTTCTCCTTTGAGACAAACTTCTAAAATCAGGATTTTCTACATCTGCTCGAATACTCATCGGATCATTGTAATTCTGTGTCGCAATTACTGTAAAACATTTTCTGCTTGGTATCGACGTGCCAACAATTTTCAGAACACGACCAAAATCTTGATCAGTTCACTCTGTTATGCCTATGTGCTCGTTGGCATAGCCGCTACTTTTCCAAATTTTGTCTTGTTTACATTTGGTAATAAAATACCTTGGGATATATCTCGCGCTTGGTGTGTTTATGCAACGTCTTTGGACACTTTCGGAACTACCGCCTCCTCATACCTTTTGCCCGAATCT
>JAMKCH010033274.1:0-36201 GCA_023653785.1 Ophioderma brevispina
ACGAAGGTACTCCTATTCAGAGGGCGCCTCGTTTAAAAAACGAATACAAAAGAGAGTTAATAAACAAAAGTTTTAAAAACAAAAAAACAACCTATAAAATAAAAAAAGGTACCTGGTTGCGAATTATTTTCCGTAGATAATTTTGCAATTACACTATAGCTTTAATAGGAGGACGGACTATTCACTAAACCCAATGCACAAAACAAATAATTTCTCAAAATTAGCAGAGTGGGGATTCGAACCTACGACCAAGAGATTATGAAGCATGAAGCATTGTTAACCACTAGATTAGTGAGGATTTGTGTCGATGTTGGGATTTAAGTCAATTTTAAATCTAGACGGGAATTAAAGGTAGTCATGTGTGATACAAGAGATACGCGTAAGTTATTTAGTGAATGCGGCTATTAAAGATGAGAGGACTATACACAAGTTAATACTCGATACACTGATATTGTGACCCCGACGTCTTGAGGAGGTGAAAATTCAATGAGGCGCAGGGACTTCTGTAATTCATGTTATTGTTGAGCATGTTAAGCTTGAAATACACTATAGTGCGTAATACATGAATGAACTTGTATTTAGTTGAGGGCGGAGTGAGTAATGACGGAGTGGCCTCCAAGATAATCCGGTGTGGCACGTGCATTTGAATTATTTCATTTCCCGGTAGAGCCACTCTCAGAATTATTGGAATAGGTCCAAAACTCCAGGGGGACGAACGTATCAACGCGAATCGAGTATAACTACGGAACGAAAAAAATGTCCTGGTGTCTGATATGACACACGCCGTGCCCGCAGGGCCAAACATCGTATCAACTTGACGAGCTGACTAACCCAAGCGGGCATAGTCGTTAGAGGGACGTCAAAACTATATACGTTGGCACATCAAAAACAGGTAAAGAGATTTTAATGCAAATTGAACTGAACTGTGATTATATTATTTTATCTCGGAATTTTTCATTACATAAACATACCGTCCACGCAACCAATCAAAGTACGATAAGATGGTGGTCTATCGGCGGGTAGTTGCTGGGGGGGGGGTGGGGTAAAAAGGTATACCTTCCCCATGTCTGTTTCACCACGTGCATGTGGGGTCTGTCATGATGAATAGTTTGTACATATGTTTAATGGTGTGATTGACTGATGCAGACCATTGTTCCCATGCTTGTGATCGGACAATTTGGATTAACATTACTTTCCCATTATAAATCTGTTAAACGATCCTTCTTCAACTAAAAAGTGGTTGCTTCATCTAATTCGCCAGTTAAACATGGACAGAACCGATAAGAAAAGTAGTCCTATAGAATGGTGGAACAGTCCTGCAATATAAGACAAGTCATGTTCTCTTCCAAGTTTTACACTTGCATTTTAGAACAGGTTTTCACCTCATTGTTTTCTGGGTAGTTCTATTATACGGGGAAGTAACAAGGGTCCTGTTTGGCAACACTATAACTAATTCCTTTTAGTCCAGAAATACAGTAATTAGTCTGCTTTTATGAAAGCAAGGCTGTCTGTGTTTACTTGCAAGTGGCAAGAGAAGTGTGCATGATGTGGAAACAGGGGGTAATATGATTAGGGTTAACATTGGGGTCAACATGTTTTTACCACAGATACAAGACGTGACACACACACATACAACCAAAGCACTCACGTGTGCCCTCTTGCAGACGACACAAAAATGAAACAAACTTTCTGCACCCATGTGTATGTGTACTTTATTTAATCGTCAATGGGTAACTGGATGCATGATGGAATAAAACGTGTAAACTAATGGGTGCAATGAGCCCTAGGTAGAACCCATTGTATGCATATCTATGTAAATTGTAAAGGCTTTTTTTCTTTGCTCTGCAATTACATGCATGCATGGAGGGGGTACTTCATTTCACGGTGCAATTTTACACTGGGCTGGAGTATATCCAAATAGTACCTCTTTTCACACATCACAGAAAAGAAAATAAAAGAGCAACCGAGCGTAACAAAATTATATTTTGATGTGGATCTAAAGGGATTAGCAGCGATAATGGGAGAGAATTGAAAAAAAAAAATGTGGAAATGCATGATTTTAACTTACACATTCGGGGATAAGTGTGTACAATTTCCATATTACCCACTGCCGTGAATGTAGAAAAAACCACCAAATAGTGAAAAAATGAAGTATTTGAGGAAAATTGGCATACGTCTCCCGCAATAGACACAGATACTGGCCGTCTTAAAATCTGCCACTAAAAGCGATGTGGTTTACACCAGTAAGAATAAAGAAAGATCAATATGTTTGTGTTGAGGTCAAACTGTATTGTCATGGGCACAATATTCACGCTCGAAAATCTGGATATTTCAACGGGAAATGTTTTTTTTTTATCCAAGTCGGAATTGATACGCACGATAGAAATACAGAATCAGGATATTATAAAAAAGTACTGCCTTGTCTTTGATACACGCAATTTCAAGCAACCACTTGTAGGTTAGGTTTGCATATCCATATGTCAGTAACAAAAGATAAAATATGAATTTTGGTGATTTTTCGATGTTTGGATAGCAAATCGCTTGCTAATCAATGGCACATTTTGTAAAGTGCACTCCTAAATTTCAAACTTTTTGAAAGATTTTGCTAGTTGTGTTTTTTGTCTATCAACATATCGGTAATTGAATGGTAATGCTCAAAATTGAATATATGTTCATAAAAGGGAGTTTGTAATTAGTGGAATCGGGGATCCCCACTGGGACACATCAAATTCGTCTGTCCAATATGAAATAGTCCATCCTAATGAAAATGACTCGAACCTAAATTGCGGAACTGAAACAAATTGCTGAGCGGATGAGTGTGAGACAAGATCAATACTGGGCTTTTTATATGGAATGGGACATTTATCGGTTGATTTTACTCCCACATTCTCTGGGCCTTCCTACCCTCTTAGTGTGCTTATCTCATCCCTCCCCACCGTACCTGTTCCTTTCGTTTTGTTGATTCTAATTATAAATACGAAATTCTTTTGCGGCAAGAGCGTTAGCATTCAGAAGTTTTATTCATGTCAATTACCGATGTAACTATGCAAAAATCTATTTTTTTTGTTAATTGGGGACATCTGCCAACAATGCCTAATATTTCTTAATTTACATAACTAACATATTCACCCAACCCTAACTTTTTTAGAGAGTCTGCAAATGTGTTAGTCAAAATAGCTGTATGGTAATTTACTCACGCTGATGCAATGTATCTGGTCCACCCTTCTGTCCATCCCCCTATATACACACTCTCAAGATCACTTCAAGTGGTGTTCATCAATCTTCACTCAAGATACCATACATCGGTGTCATCTTGGCGAGTACAATCTGCATCTGTTTTGGTGTTGGTCAAAAGCCTCTCGGATGGACCACGGAGCACCATTACTGCCGGTCATGCTATCATCAGTACAATCATCAACTAGCCACCATATAATCTCTGTAATCTGGTCAGCTCCACGGGCACACATTTAGTTGGTAAGTTCCTCCGTCGTAGCAATGCCAGGTTATCAACATCATCAATCTCTTATCCTCTTATAAAAAAAAAAAATACTGTACTGCATCACAAGTTGGCGGTATTATCTCCAACCCATCCTTGTTGGAGCTGAAACAGCAATTAAGTGCACGGTTATACATACATTTCTAGGTTTACTTCTTGTTTAAGGAAAGAATTACTCCCTCAAGCTGAATAATCAATGGAATTCAGATTTAGATTTTTGAGACACCATCATTGTTTTGACATTTCGGTTTTCCTATTCGTATTTCTTGTTTGTAATGACTTGGTATGATTGTAATACCGTTCTTCTTTAATTGGCCGCTTACATAGGCCCACATATATGCCGGTTGAATCGTTGGATTTAACAGTATCTTTCTATTATATATGTGTTAGACCTCGTCTACCTGAGCCATTTTCTTGTACAAAACTCCCGAAGGGGGGGGGTGTGGTTTACCACCCCCCCATGTGATTTTCGTTACTGCAACACACCGATTCCTGTAAATTGTGTACCAAAGGAAGTTTGGATTTTCTTCTTTCCTTGGGACAAATAAATACCTACATCCCCATTATGACGTCACCATGACGTCATATGTTAAGGAAAGTCCGAAATACTGAGATATGGTGAAAATTGGATATTTCGCAATTTAGCACTCAAACAAACCCTTATTATAGGGCTAAAATGCTGTCTTTATATAAAACTTCTTCTTTCCCATCAAGTCAATGTCAAAAACCGCATGAAATACTGATTTTCCTAACCTTTTTGGCGAAAATTGACATTTTTTCACACTGTGTTGTGTCTATGGCAATGGCAGTTTTGCTGATTATGGCGAAGTTTATGACGTCATATGTGACGTAATGCTAGGCATTTTGTTACGCATTTTGGTATCATTGAAAGAGGAGAGGACCATAGTTATCTAATGGTAACCAAATAGTGTCTTGTGATGTTCCTGTGTGTGTGAGGCACATGTGTTAGGCATGGGGTAACTTCTCTTCCGAAGGGTGGGGGGACCCTATCTAATCACTTGGGACCACCATGTATCTGTTTTGGATGAAAAGGAAAAAGGGCGAAACATGTCAATTGACAATTAATTAAATAATTGGCACAAAAAGGGGGTTTTAGCAACCGCGGGAAAAAACCTGAAGGGGCCACCCCCCTTCGGTAGACGAGGGTTACAAGCAATTTCGCGTAGGGGGCAAGCTTCTTTTTTCTACAATTGCAGGTGCGGCTAGTTTGCTCCACGACATTTCGGCGACTTTTTAAGACGCGGTTCATGTGTGATTTAATAATGTTGGTTATGTTTTTATTGCTAATGTATGCGATTTGAGAGTTAATTTTTTTAAGATTTTGTGAAGCTTGCTTCCCTTCGGAAAATGCCTGTGATGAGACTCAAATAGTCTTGCTCCAATATTGTTTGTAAAAGTGTGTGATATATTGTTGGTTGTACAATATATCCTCCGCTGGTTTGCTTTGTGTCTGATGTCTTGATATTGTATAGGTTCTTGGTACCTTGAATTCATGGAGGCGATTATAACTTGGTGGAGCATTGTAAAGTTTCACGGTTTGATGAAAATGTCTGATAGACGTTTGGATATGTTAGTAGGTAGGTTTTCTAGATGAAGGGGAGGTGATTGATTGGAACGTTTATTTATGTACACAGGGCTGTCGCTGGGTATTCTGAAGGTAGTGTAGGCGTATGAGATCCAGGAGCTTACATTTTAGGAAGTTGACCGACTTGAGATTGGTCGTGCCGTGATTTTAGGCCACAATCTTGTAAAGGTCTTTGTTAGGTCTTCCTGAGGCGGTCTGTCTGGGGGCTTGAGCATGATCGCATTTACGGCTAGCCCGTCGTCTCTGTAAAGGCCTCACTCTCTAGATTGAGAAGGTTAGTTTAAGACGTGTTCTCCACTGGTTCCACTTATCTTAGATCTGATATCTTTGATCGATCTAATTACTTTACTTGGTCGGTTGACCAGGGCGTCCCCAGACCATTTTTAATGGGGGGGGGGGGGTGTTGAGCTGTGTTGCCGACAAATCATGGGCCGGCCCGGATTCAAGCATTTTCACATTTTCCGGCTAGCTGCGCTCGCTAGGTAGACCCAAATTCTTTTTCACTAGGTTCGACATTCGAAGACGGGGGGTGGGGGGGGGGGTCAACCGCCGCAACCGAAATCAAGATTATTTACAGTAGAACAAAACAAACAACAACAGATGTGGAGGACGGTGACCACCGATTTAATCCACCATCCATCCGTTGCGCCGACATTATATCCTTTTCGCCGCGACAAATCAACATGTTGCCGACAGATTTTGTAAGGGGGGGTGTCACCCCCCCCCTTCTGGGGACGGCTCTGGGTCGGTCCATTCGGACTTGGGGTGTACTTGAACGTTTTCAACAATTCCTGGAATACAAGGTGAGTTCATTATCTGGTCTGGCGTAGCAAAAGGGCAAGACGAACATTGAATATTAACAAATATTGACTGCTCATGAGGAAATGGTGCAAAATAACTACCCGAGGTAGGGTGGTAATGCGAGACGTGAGCCTACTATTTTCAGAGAACGAAGGTCGAGGGAGGAAAATAGTAGGCACGGTCTTCCAGTCACCGAGGAGGTATTTTGCACCATTTCATGGAATATAGAGAGTCAATATTGTTTTATATAACATATAAAATAGTTCTGTCATGTGAAAAAACATTTGCCAGGTCTAGTCGAGATCAGCTGTCAAAAGCAGCGCAAGGCTAGTCAAGGATCCCAATGGACAGGGAAAAAAGATTCCATAAAAATGCACTGTTTTCCGCGTTGATGGGGGAAATAGTAGCTTTTTATGGGAACATTTTTTCCCTCTGTGAAATTTGGGGGGGAAACTAGACTCAAATATCTTATGTAACGTGATAGCGTATCCACCAATCAAATGGACCACCGATATTTAGTGTTATTATAATTATTTATTATTACCTTTGTGGAGTCATGGCTCAACATAGACATTGAAAAAAAAAATACCTAAATCTAATTACACCGATTGAGACCCTAAAAAAGATGGAAAATACAATAACGCTCGTTCTCTGGTTTCACGTAAACAACATCCTTTGTGGTTCAGTGGTAATCTCACGCTAGTTAGCCAGAGCATAAGTTGTAGAATTAATTATAGTCCGCTGTACTCAGTCCGGCTACAACGGTAAGGGAATAGGGCACCCGATACAGTTTACTCTTCATGAACATTAGGGCACGCTTTATTCCGTTTCGTCTATGGAGACCGGACTCTGGTCACAGGATCACGGGCGGGACATTGATTACATTCACACGGGTTCGAGAAGGTAGTTTTCGTTTTAGTTATGCAATGCGCGACAGTTTCTCCGAGCTTATAGATAATATTTGGCTAATACTTCGCTTTTCGGGTTGTGTCATCACTTGATCCTCATGTACATTGAGTTGAGTTTCGCATCGGGGGTCATAAAAAAGATTCTGCTAGAATCATGCACATAGGCCTCTCCTTCTAAAATACATATTTGAAGACAAAAACGCTCCTTTAGCCCAATGGTTACACTCATTATACCCAACTTGTTTTTATTATAATTTAAGCTATTTAGCCCAAATAGTCCCTCTGAATAGGCAATCAAATGCGTGCTTGTAAATTAAGCTACTGTTTGAGGTGCATCCAGACTGGTCCCCTGATACAACCTCTCCTTCAAAGTAATTACTATCTGTCAGGGTGTTTGTATTCCCAGTTTTCATCAGGACTTTTGTACAGGGTGGTCTCATACAGAATTCACCCTAACTAAGGTGACCATAACCTCAACGAAAGTATCACATTGAGAAATTTAAAAATAATCTTAAACCAAAATTACTTTTTAACATTTTAATGTAATAACATCACCGATTGGTTTCAGTATTTGAAGTAATCGATTATGTAACGACTGTCAGTGGCCACTTCTTCCAAGTTTGCTCACCACAATGCAGATTTGATGTTAACTACCGCTGATTACGTGTGTTATCTTTTCAAGCTGTGCTTCTTTTCATTCCCCTCGAACCTGTCTTGTTTAGTAATTTTTGTGAGTTCAATGCATTTTTTTTTTTTTTTTTTTTTTTTTTTTTTTAAAAGTGTTTGAATGATAACAAAAATCAACCAGAAAAAAAAACATTGTAAATTATAAAAAGATGATCATCTTTTTAGAAAACAACACCAATAAAATACATTCTGTAGAGAATGTGAAATCTGTTATAGTTGAACTAGGGGGGGTGGCACTGTAATAGAATGAATTGAGAAGTTCAAAAATCAAAACTGGTAAATAAACTGAAAAATAAGAGTATTAACAATAAGTTTTTATTCAATTAGAACATCTTATTCCATACGATGATGGATTCTCCTTTAATTTAGGCAATGATTTGAGTGTAAATTCAAATTCCCTCGTTTTAATCTAAACTCGTGTTATATGAAGTACTTACACGAGACAAGATGGTTGTTCAACATTTTTTGCCCATACAAAGGGCTTTTGTGGTTTTTAGATATGCCGAAATTGGTCAAAATTACTCTGGTCAGGCTTTGAATTTAGATTAAGATTTCACAAATCCTCCTTGCAAGAAGACAAATCTTGAACAAAGTTAAGAAGTACTGTGAAACGCGTAAAGGTCAAATTTGAAAAGAATCACTGTGGAAGGCGGAGAACCGCCCGAACTTTACATAACCATTGCAGCCATCAGACGGGTCTTTCGTCTTAAACATCCAAGACAAGACGTGACATGGGGCCACAAACCAAGATTCAAGCTTTAAAAAAACAGGATTACCGCTTAGACCTGAATTTCACCCTTACAGAATGCAAAGGAGGTATTTCTCCAAGCAGCAGACTACCAAGCCAGAATAAACTTCTGTCACTTATTTTTTATTTAAAAGTGAAAAAGAAAAGGTGTAAAATATCTTTTGTAATGTTGTGCAATATTATGTAAAATAGGTGTAAAAATAAATTTATTATCTTATTTAAAGAAATTTAAAATGAAAACGAAACTGAACAGAATGACAGAAGTATTGTATTTCTCGGCCTGTTCTGTCTGAATCATTTATTACAAAACTTGGAGGAAGCAGCTGTCTATTGACTGGTGTTACATAATCGGCTTTTTTTTAAAACTACTGAACCGAATCGAGTGATGTTTTAATAATATATTGAAAAATGATTGTGGTTAAGATTCTTTTTAATTTTCTCAATGTGATACTTACTTTTGAAGTTATGGTCACCAATTGTTAGGGTGTAATTCTTTCTGAGACACCCTGTACAGCTTAACACAGCATCAAGTCACCAGCTTCGTATTATAGTCAGTAAGATCTAACGTACTAGTAGTGTCGTACAAGTTATCTCCTGCTCAAGGGCGTATCAGACTGCTCATTCAGATCGCCATACCTCTACTTGGTGAGTTTCCAGAAAATTTCACGCTGCAGGGTTTGCATGCGAGCTACACCAGTTGAAAACTTAAATCGGGCTCCTTCATCTGCAGTATGAGTTGGCCCAGCACAAAAAACCACCTGATCAATGTACATGACAATGTCATCTGGTGGAACTGCTTGCGAAAAAGTATTTCCCAAAAAAAAAGAAGTGTTTTTTTTTTTTTTTTTTTTTTTTTAATGTTTTATTAAATTTGTTGTTGGCACGTTACTTCATCACCAGCAATGCCCAATATAAACCAAAAGCAAGTTCACAACATAAAAAAAATGCAAGCGCACCACACACACAATACACCACACAACACAAATGACAGGCGCGGATCCAGGGGGGGGGGGGTGCCGGGGTGCTTGGCACCCACCTCCCGACCGCAGGAAAATTTTTGGAAGGAACATTCTACAGAAGACCTGAAAGCGAGAGGAAATGGCACTGAGTTTGCTTACAATTTTGACTAAAACTGAAATATATTTATCACCCTCGAGAAATGAAACAAAACTAAACCGTCCGCCTAACTTTGACTCATCCGTGCTTTAGTGAGTCGGAACATCGACAGACTTCCATATCCTTGAAATTACGGGACTATAATGATTGTTTACCAAGCCTCACAATCGATAATCACGAAAAAGAAATGTTTAATACGCTCATGGACGTCAATCGGTGGGGAACGAGGGGGACATACCCCCACGTTTTGTGGGGTGGGGGAACAATATCAAATGTCCCCCCCCCCCATACGAAGGCCTACCGCCCCGCTTGCCTGATGTTGGGGGACCGTCGGAAAAAAAAATTGTGACCAATGACACTTAACTACGTGGCATAATCTGTAGCCCATAAATTTCCCAAATTTTCCGCTATCAAGAAGATTACCAAGCCATGATTTCATTCAGAACCTATTTTGGTTTGAGACATGTTTACTCACTTTTGCAACGGCCAAAAACACGTGCAACAAGGACTCAACAACTCCATCGAATTTAGAGCAGGTCGTTAGAAAAAAATATCCTCTCAAAACAAACAAAAAACTACCAACGCAGAATAACTTCTGTCACTTATTTTATTTAAAAGTGAAAAAGGAACAGGTGGTAACTTATCTTTTTGTCAATTATGTCCATATTATGTTAACAGATGTGTAAAATAATTTATTATCTTATTTAAAAAATAAAATGAAAAAGAAAATGAAAGAATGACATGAAGTATGATTGTTTCTCGTCTGTTCTGTCTGAATCACTTGTATTACAAAAAACTGACGGATTGTCCATTGACATGTGTTACCATAATCGCTATTTCTTCACATCAAAACTACTGAACCGACTCGATGCTGTTTTTACATAAATATATTGAAAAATGATTGTGGTTTAAGATTCTTTTTAAATTTCTCAAATGTGATACTTCCTTTTGAAGTTATGGTCACCAATAGTAAGGGTGTAATTCTTTCTGAACACCCTGTTACATCTTAACACAGCATCGACAGTCCCCAGCTTCGTATTTATAGTCAGTAAGATCTAACGTACTATCGTTGTCGTACAAGTATCTCCTGCATCAAGGGCTGTATCAGACTGCTCAGTCGATCGCCATCACCTCTACTTGTAGTTTCCAAAAATTTCAGCTGCAGGGTTGGGCATTGCCTAGCTAACACAGTTGAAAACTAAAAATCGTCTCCTCATCTGCAGTATTACGTGGGCCCAGCATCAATACCACCTGATCACTTTACTACAATTTCATCCTGAGCGGAAACTGCTTGAGAATAGTTTTCCCAAAAGGAAGTGTTAGAAAGCTTATTAAAATTTATTCTAGCATTTATAATTTGTTTTCACGTTTACGTCATCACCAGCAATGCCCAAATAACCAAAGCAAGTTCACAACAATAAAAAATGGCACGCGCACACACACCACATACACACAACACACAACTGACAGGCGCGGACCAGGGGGGGGGGGGTGCCGGGGTGCCTTGCACCCCCCCTCCCGACCGCAGGAAAATTTTTGGAAGGAAACATTCTGCGAGAAATGAAAGAGAGAGGGAATGACACTGAGTTTGCTTACACAATTTTGACTAAAAAGCTATAGATTCTCATCCCTCGATAAAACCTGAAACCCACATAACAGTCCGCCTAACTTTGACTCAATCCGTGCCTTTCTGTGATCGGAACAGATCGCCGACCTTCCGATTAAGCACTTTGAAATTACGACTATAACTGATTTTTACCAGCTCAGATCGGATTCAGAAAAAAGTTACATACCGCTCATTGACGTCTCGGTGGGGAACGAAGGTGACATACCCCCACGTTTTGTGGGGTGGGGGAAATATCACAATGTCCCCACCCCTCATCCCGAAGGCTACCGCCGTCGCTTGCCTGATTTGGGATGGACCGTCGGAAAAAATTGTGACAATTACACTCCTACTACTTGGCAAATACTACCTGTACCCCATAAATTTCCCAAATTTTCGCTAATCAGAAGGAATCAGACCTGATTTCAGTGCAGAACCTATTTTGGTTGAGAAATTTTACTCTACCTTGCAATCGGCCAACACGTGCACCAAAGACTCACCAACTCCATCGAATTTAGAGCATGTCGTTAGAAAAATTATACTTCTCAACACAAACAAATAGGCCCCTTACGCCAAAATTTGCGTTATGTGTTTTTTTTCGAACTAGAATTTTAAGGTTTCAAACTTAAACGCGCCCGCCCGCTTCGCGTTCCTGGCGAATTACCATGTTTCCTTTTTTCCGTCTTTTTCTTCTTCTTTTTCATCCTACAATAAATATGAAAATGACAAATTTGAGCAAATAAACACATTATCGTTTTTTTAAAATTTTGTAAATTTTCTTGAAATATTTTGAAAACACTCCGAAATTATTTACCATTGCTTGTTTATTTTACTTTTGAACATATAAATGGATTGCTTGAATGTTTCCATTCAATACTTGGAGTGGAGTGGTTCCTTTGACGTTAAATACTCAATCAGTAACGAAGCTTGAGACCACTTCGTCCTTTAATATTCCAATTTACTCAACGTAAGAATTAGGTGTTGAGAAATTACTGTAAATATATCCACATAGAAATTTAGATTCGCAGTTGTTTTTTTTCAATGTAGCCCGGAGTAACTTTGAGTCTAATTTTATTCACAACGTTTCAGGTTGTGTGCTTATCTTGATTTGATTGAAAACGCTTGCGGTATTATTTACTTTTTAACCTATTTGGTATGATTTGTGAAATTTTAAAGAGCCGGGTAAGTAGTAAAGTTGGGGCGAACGGTTTTGGTTCGTCTTCCCATGATAGAATATTAATATTATTTAATGTTTTTATTTTTTTCTTGTTGTTTTGTTGTTTTTTGCATTTTTTGCTATTACTCACGTTTGAAGGAACAACTCGGCAATTTTCATCCGCAGATTGGTGGGAAAATACCAATTTTGGTGCGCGGAAAAATGCGGATTGCCGCAATGTGCGTTTTCTAAAAACTGATTCTCCTAGACTCGCGAGAGCGCCCGACCTTTGTCTACATTAATATTATTTGTTGATTTCAATATGCTTGTTTTGGCAAACCTTACCATATTGATGCGAACTCGGTTGGTAGATCCTGAGGTGGTCAACATCTCATTTTTTTTCAAAGAATTTAACAACTCACTATAACTCGCAGAAAAAACAGTTCCAAGAGTTCTTACACTTGTCCTCGTATATGAACCCTGTAAGGTTCGGACCAAAATATCTTTAACTCCTGTACAGCATATTTTAATGTTTCTGTTAGGAACCGTTTTGGGTTCTAGATTTGTAAAGAACCATTTTTAGCGTTCCAGTCCGAGGGTTCCATATAGATGACAAAAAGGTTCTAAGTTGTATTTTTTCTGAGAGTGTTTTAAAGATTTAAATGCTTGTTTGAGATTTTTAGGCGATTTTTAGTATTGGAATAAAAAAAGTAGAATTCTAAAAGAGTTTTATAACCTGCGACTCTCTTGGTCGAATTCAGGGACATTTTAGAAATAGCATACTGAAATGCTTTTCTCTTAGTGATCTAATTTGCCCATACGCTATTTAAAATTTTTATGGCGGTTTATGCAAAAAAAACAAGCTCTTTTTCAATGGAAGAGCATAATTACATTTGGCAAGCTAACAAATTTTTATATTATAAACACGACTCGCTGGGGCTGAATTATGGCATGTTCCATGTTTAATACAATGTATATCAAAAACAAATTTTTGCTGAAGAAACAACAATTGATCCGACCTGTAACGAATGATTAGCTATGCTGAAAAAAATAAGATCAGTGAATTCAATGATACCAGTACATACAGTCAATTAATCTAATATTCAGAATTATAATTTTAAATATTGTAAACATTCAACAATAAATTGTTCACCGTGGTGCAGATAAATGCAACCAATAACTTTATTTCCAATAACTTATTCCTAATTTTAACTTAGTTTTGTCCATTTGCCATAAGCTGGAAAAATGAAGACAATTCTTCAATGGTAGAAATCAACGCTGAAGAAGACTTCATTGAAAACTAGACAACATACATAATTATAATAGTTTTCTTTTCCAAGTTCAAACAGCGAACTTTTATAAAAGCGTTTAGAAACTTGAACTTTTGTGTACTGGCAAATAGGCAATATCAAAGTGTCTTTAGAACAGTGTCTTTGTGCAATATCGTTAAGTAAACTCTATCTGTTTCAAATGCATTTTAAAACATGTCATTACCATGAAAAGCTCCATCTGATCAAATTGATTTGTGCAATATTTATATGAAGAGAACTCCCATCCAAAATCTGTTTAAGATGCTATTGATCCATGAAAGTTTTTCTCCAATCCATATCATTGTGTACAATATTATGGTGCAACCAGTTGTTAATAAAACGGTTTGGCTTTATATGTTATTGTTTTGAGAAAATTTTGTATTACCTTTAACCATACCAGTGCCGCAATAAACCACACTTTTATAGAAGATATCATTGACCGCCATATGAGTGAGGTATATTCGTTTACACAAATGTGGTTTACTGTTTGAATCCGCTAGATAGCATAAAAAATGGGCGGGGTACAAAACTGTTCATGATCTTCTTCCTTTTCACAAGTCGATTTCTTTCATTTTTTTTCAGAATATGAAGTGTACAATTAGTATTTATACGATTAGGTCAGAAAAATTAACGGTTGAATGAACATGTCGATTTCAGGTTCAGCAGTATTCCCATGCACTATTTTTTAATGATCCTGTAGAAAGAATACTGAAGAGCAACCTTCGGAATATTTTTTCTTTAGGATCTAAATTCCGTAGATATTTACATTTTTATTGGCAGGTTTTTATGCAAACACTTAAACGATGTTATGATCAGTTTATAATGTGATTGATTAATTAAAAAAAAAACCTAACCCAATTTAACTAGATTTTAAGACCGTTGATCTACCTAGATTACAAAGTGAACACTGTAAATTTCAATTGTTTTCTATTGGATTTGGGCGGTGAACACTTTACACGTAATTAATTCGAACAAAATCTAATCCATCGACTATAAAATATTTTTTCTTTTTAATACCGTTTAACAGATTTAAGCATTATAAGGAGAAATGCTTACAATTTTCCATTTCAGATGTTTCTTGGAAAGCCCGTATCATGCAGGGGTTTCCGCGCGCTTCGCGCGGAAGGTCAGAAATCACTCCGTACGTCACTTCCGTGTCTTTCCTTGAGTGTATTTCTGTTCTGTGAAGGAAATGTTTTTTGTAAAATAAATCACAAACTATTTAAAAAAATCCGTGATCGTTGTGCTCGCCGGGTATCCCCATTTTTTTTGTAACTGACGGTTCAAAGCTGAAGAGCGAGAGGGTTCGAGAACACTTGCCACTACCACAATTCTTAATAGAATAAGTATCACCCCCCCCCCCCCCCGATTGAGTGGCGTTAACGGCCCTGTAAATACGCTCCACTAGTAATCCTATCTACTCGGTGTCCTGATCATTATTGTCCCTGAAACAATCACACTGATATGAACCCTTTCCCATCAACTAACATTGGAATAAGCTTTGATTATATGAATAAAATTCAGACTTCCGGCGTCGCGCGGTGGGGGAAACCCTCCCGCACCCACCCCCGGCGCCGCTATCATCCCATCCATCTATGACCTCTCTCTGGCAACCCCCCTCCATTCAGGGCTGGATCCGCCCCTTCACAAACACCCACACACACTACACACAACCAACACACACACACACCAAGCACATTGTGGGGTGTAATGTATTTATGGTTGTGCATTGTGGGGGATAAAATTCGTATATCAATACATTCGGAAGACTTTTAGTATGCACTGCATTATTGATTGTGGATTGTGGGAAACATACTAATCCTAGTCAGGGGATACCCCCTTTAAGGTGATTATCGGTATGGGAAACTAATCACCATTGGCAAACGAACCGAAAATCGGGTGATGGCAGTTTTACGTACTATATAGTGAGGGACTGTAGTGAACAGATTTTGTGATGGGCAAATCCGGATAAATTGGATTTTTGCAAGTACTTTTACATTGATAATCAAAAAAATTGATGGAAGCACTTGCCACACAACCCCTTTCATGGCCCCCAGCTTAGATTTTCAAGGTTACAGCAGGGGTAAAATTTTTAAATATCCGATTGTGTTGAAAAAGCAACCACCGAGTCTGTCTGGGTTACAGGATTTTCAAAGAAGGTATAGTATACTACCACCTGTGAACTTATAGTTTTAGAAATTAATGGGTAAAAACTGTAAAAATGGTAAAAAAGAGATCAATGTTTGGTTGTCCAGGGTTAAAAAAATTCAAGTTGCTCCAATTTTGTGTAAAATTGGGTGGTTCAAATTGTTTGGTTTAATAGAGCTCATACGAATGAAATCTAGGAATAGTTTTTTGACTCTCTACGTGTCTGGTTATTAACCAAAATGGCATATAAAGTCAACAGCTATTGGCAGCTATTTGATTCTATTGACCTGTGACCTATTTTTGTTGATAACGTTACACTAAGCATAACAGATACGGCAAACTATTCTTATGTCAAATCTTTCAATCTTTTTAAGGCTAGGGAAACAATTTGCACATCATAGTTAACGGAATCAAAGCAGTTTTAACTTTTTGACACCATGTACACACCAAAATTGACTTTTCACAACCATTTTTTACAGTTTTTTACCCCAGAACTCCGTAACTATAAGCCCCTAGATAGTGTAAACTATACTTTTTGGAATCCTTTTGACCAGACAAAACACATGGTGTGCTTTTTAACACATTCAGAACATTTAAATTTTGTTGACTCCCTGTATAACCTTGAAACCCAAGCTGGGGGGCCATTAATGGGGGTGGCAAGTGGTTCCATCAATATTTATGATTATCAAGGCCTAAAGTACTTTGTGATGAAAATTCAAATTTTCTCCGGAAGCGCACACCTTCACTACAGTCCCCTGCTATATATATCAACAGGCACAATATGACCGAGGTATAAAATCGCATTTGAGGTGCAACAAGTCGTAACTGACATTGTGGCGAAATTGAGTTATTTATAATCTGAAAAAAGTATTTCATTACGCTGAATTTAACATCCATTTCCGGTGACAGCTTAAATTTATTGCAGAGTTTATTACTAGATAGCTTATTTAGGTGCAGATACGACTTTGTTGGACACAAATGAATTTCTGTTGTTGAGTGCAACAAAGTCGTAACTGTAATACGACGTTGTTGCACGACACAGGAAAACTAATATGTAGAATACATTTTATTTCTTGTAAAGCGATGTTTTTTAAAAAAAAGTGTATAATAAAAAATCTCCAAAATATTTTTTTAAAAGAGCAATTTCATTTTTTACCATTTATGCTAATTCAAAGCTATTTCGGCACACCACAAACCTTAAAACATATCAAAACATTATTAACGACCCTTTTTCCATTCAATATTACCTCAGTAACTTAATTTAAAAAGGCAATGAATCGCAATATTTAACATATATTCAGTATAAATGCTAACTTTATGCAGAGTTAATAGCTAAAATAGGCCTATTTAGGTGTAGATCCGACTTTGTTGCAACTCAAATTGAATTTCCCGTGTCGTGCAACCAAGTCGTAACTGGTAGATACGACCTTTTTTGCACAACAAAAACCCCAACACCACAGACACGGGAAATCATGTGTGGAGTTACGCCATTTTAATTAGCCAATACTTCTTAAGTAGTCGACTAAGTGGGAAATGGAAATATGTATAAGATTTTAAAAAGATACATTTTTTATCGTGTGTAATAATTATTTTCATTTGAAAATCACAAAATAAATGAAACACAAAATGCTTCTAATGTAAAATCATTAAAATGTAGATACGACCCTTTGTTTGCACTCACAGGACGAAATATTTACTCCCTGGGTCGTGTAACATACTAATGACAAAAATACTTGTATACATACTGGATAAAAGATTGCACCATGTGCAAAGATTTCATTGTCACAGTTTGATTTAAAATTAACAACACCATGGATTCTTGGCCTACCCATGAGGTACTGTACCATTTGTTTTTTTCAACAGATAATTATCCTTAGAATGGCAAGAGTGCGAAATGTTTGAGTTCCGCGGTCATGGGTCCTTTAAAATGTGGTGATTAAAAACGCCTGACAAAACATAACTTGTCGATTGCAACTCTAGTAGGGAATATCAACACATGCGTCATAAAATGGTTTCAGAATCACCCACTAAATTGTTTATATTTTAGCGTTCTCTATCGACGAATACGGGAGGAAACGGGAATTGTCTGATTGGTCAAATTTCCATGAATTGATGAATCATTTTGGTCAGATACCTACATGGCATACCAAACACAAGGAGAACCTGTCAGAATTCTGGGAGTGGAACTTCACATCGGATTGCAATTTTAAGTCTGTTGGGAAGGGCTGCTTCCGGGGGGCTTTATAGACAACAACGGGCATAAAAGGTAATGACATTTGAACTTTACAATGGGCTAATCCATGACCAGGTGCACCTTTTACACAGTGCTTTAAGTCAAATCATAACCCTCTTGTCATGCCGAGTCATGCCTTATTTCATGCCCAACCTATGCAATTCGCGCCATGCCCGCCATACATTACGATCCAGAGTGTCAATGGTTTGGGGGGTGTATAATAATTATAATAGGAGGGCTGTTTTGATATTAAATTATCGGTGCGCATTGCTACAGAGAGCATAGCTTTGTAGCCCCATGGCGCGTAAGTTTCAAGGGTTTATGTTTGATAGAGATTACTTTTTTGCAGGGGAAGTTTCTGGAGCTTTTTGCGAGTTTGCACAGGTAATTTAAAACAGAAGCATGAAATTGATGTGACCTTCAATATTTTTTTCTTGAATTTGAGATGATTTTTTAATGTCACGGGACCGAGACGGCATAGTAATGCATGTAGCAGTTTGACAATTACCGTTTGGAAATCCCCAATGCGCAATTCGAGCAGATCGTTTCCTACCCTCCCTGTCCCATAACCCACATGTATATCTCACATCTTGGATCGATTACGCCTGTGACAACAGAGATACGTATGCTTTGCTGCTTTGCCGTTTTGTAGTTATAAACGGTAACGGGATGAATAGTTTGGTGTCACGTGTCAGTTACAGGTCACGTGTCCAGTATCAGATATCACTTTGCTCTTCGGGGCGACCGATATTATAAATCGACTATGTTAAATCAAGGTCTTTACATGACCCTCTGCCCAGTGCTATTATTTTTTTTTCTCAAAAGACACCGTTATTATGTCTAAACAGTACAAAATTTAAACTTTTCCTACTGATTCAAAAACACGAACGTACGATTACGATAATCTGTGTTTTTTTTCCAATGTAGGATACTTAAGTCATTTTACCTGAATGGGTCCCCCGAAGCAAAATGACTAAACCAATCATGCCGTGACGTCATCAAATCTTTATTTTTTCCAAAAAATTGGCTGTTATTCCATAAAAAATTCCTTTTTAAGATTCACATCTGTAAATTGTTCTTAATATTAATATTCAATTGTCCCCGCATGACTGTGAAAAAGATGGGTCCATAAGTCCCTACAAACTGAAACATAGTCAGGCCGGCTAAATACCCTTAGAGTGGACTTAATAGCAGACGGATTCCCCGTTTAGTTTTAAGCGGCTTACATCCACTTGCGCGCGGCTGCGGTTGTTATGCGTCCAAGGACAAATCGTCATTGCTACTTGCCTTCACTACTTTCCACCATCCTTATTCATGACCATATCATCCCCTCGTCATGCCTTTAATTATAGTGACCATGGATAGACATGTGTCACAGTTCACTTTGCGTTCTCTTCTTGTTTCGACCATGACTCTAACCCATTCACCACTAGGCCACATAATTATGTATGTGCCCCTTGATCATTCATGTTTGCAAGCAACAAGCAATAGCAATGTCATGATTTTAAAGACCACTGCCAATAGGCATGGAGAAGGATGATCATGGTCTGAAATAATATTGTCAGAATTTGCTTACAGTAGCATCAGACGAAACAAAAGTACCATTTTTTGTTGGCCAAAAAAAACAAAATTTTTACACAGTAAAATAATAGAAGGTGACAAAACCAACCCACTCCCTTGGATGGGGACACCAGGAACTCCCTGAAGCTGCCACCCCATCCATTTTTTCGCTACAAATGACCGCAAAGGGTGAATTTACAATTACATTAAAACCTTTAACACTATTCTTTGCGGTTTGTGAGACCAGGGAATCATCCGTTAAAGGGTGGTACCCCCCCACCCCCCCCACCGGGCCGGACGATGGTTAAAACAAACAACTTTACATACACTCTCATCAAGCAACCTGAAAGGTCATCTACACATAGAATAACTTTCCCATAAAATTCAGAAATGTAGCCAACTACCCAAGAAGGCAAAACAACACTTAAAAAATCAGTAATTAAAAAAAAAAAGTTGTCTACACCAGTGATGTGTTTCCTCCACACACATGATATGACACTATTTTCACATGACTGTGGTTCCAAAGCTATGTAGTCAAAACTAGTGTCAAATAGACAGCCCCCATCTCTGTTCCATGTGGGTTATCCACCGATGTCTGTGTTTCTGCTAGCTTTACTTTGGCCACTTGAAAACCATCCTGGTAGACTGTGTCACAGCAACGATCTAACGTCCCCTTTTCACTTGTACACGTGATTGCAAATCTTGACCATAATTACTGTTATTGTTTGGTCACATTTTTGGTGTGTTCCGCCAGTATAAGGACCGCTGTCGAACGTCCACGGGGTGTAGTGGAAGAAATGCTTTGAATCTGGTAAGCTGTTTGGAAAACGAAACAGAACATAACTTTGGGTATCTTAATTAGAAGTTTGAATTAAATGAAGAAGGTGTATGTGACCTCATATCCAAAATGAGGTTCATCAATTGTCAATTAAAACATTTGGCTTATTAGACCTTTGGGTTCACACGGAAAGGGTCTTTACCACATTAGTCCTTGCCCCTCTCCCCTTGCAATAAAATCAGTTTGTTATGTACTTTCAAATAAACACACATGAACACAATGGGGAAATTTTGTGGTGTTCTATAGGTCTCGTGTCAAGGAGTAACACATCGTTATGTTTTTTATTATCATATTCACCCTTTGGGAATACATTTAGCAAAAGGATTAATATTATCATGAACAACCATTTTGAAGTCACCATCGCATAGCTAACTTTAGCTATATTAGATCATGTATCATGCTCATTCCCCACTCCTTAACCCCAACTCACGGACCTAAGGCAGTGGTGGTGCAATAAGCAAAAAAAGCGGCAAACAACATAAAAAGTGTAGTAAGATCTTTTGAATGTCCAGTAAATTATTCACGTGAAATTGAAGAAAACAGATCACTTACCCAAAAACGGCAATGACAGGCACTTGAGTGGCTTCGTTAAGGACACCGTGGATGGTGTTTCTCGGCACACATAATGACATCATATTGTCATTAAACTGTGATTCACCAAAAGGGGGTTGTTTTTGGGGGCCCCATTTTCAAAGGAGTGTCAAATAGTGCTCCGTCTGCTGTTACATGTGGGTTCGCACCGACGTTTTGTAGTAGTGCCTACTCTGCCCAATTTGAACGCCTCCTGGTAGAGAGTGATAACAGCAAACGGATCTGCGTCTTCCGTTTTACACGTGATTGTCAAATCTTGACGCAGTAAATTACTGTTCTTGTTTGGTCACAGTTGGTGTGTTCCCCCATAAGGACCGTCTGTCGAACCATCCACGGGGTTAGTGAAGAAATGCTTGAATCGGTACGAGCTGACGGTGGAAAACAGAAATAGAACTAACTTGGGTTATCTTAAATTATGAATTGAATTAAATGACAGAAGGTTATGTGACATCATACCAAATGAGGTATCATCATTGCAATTAAAACATTTGGCGTATATAGACCATTCTGGGTTTCACACGGAAAGGGTCTTTACAACCTTAGTCTTGTCCCTCTCCCAAATGCATAATCAGTTTGGTTAGGTACTTAGTCAAATAAACCCAGAAACATGATGTGTCCTATATTCTCGTGTCACGGGAGTAAACATCGTTATGTTTTTATCATATCACCTTGGAATCCACACACATTTGCCAAAAGGATTAAATTATCATGAACAGAACCTTTGAAGTCACCATCGCATCTACTTTAGTATAGTAGATCAATGTACTCATGTGCTCAGAGCTCAGTCCCACTCCTTAACCCCACTCACGTACTAAGGCAGTGGTGTGTGTCATATAAGCAAAAAAAGCTGGGGCAAACAACAATAAACATGTAAGTAAGATCTTTTGAGTACTCAAGTAAATTACTACTTTCACGGGAAATTGAAGAAAACAGATGAACTTAACCAAAAACGGCAAGACAGGCACTTGAATTGGCCTTCGTTAAGGACAGAACCGTTGAGGTGTTTCTTTTCTCGCACACACTATATTACCCACTATTGTCATTAAAGCTGTGGATCACAAAGGTGCATTCAAAAGTCAGTGTCAAAATAGGCTCCACGTCGGCTGTTACCTTTGGGTTCAGCAACTCAGACGTTTGTGTAGTGCTACTCTTCCCAATTTGAACGCCATCCTGGTAAGAGTGGATAACAGCCACGGTACTGCGTCTTTTTCTTTCCGTTTTTTACACGTGATGTCAAATCTTGAAACCATGTATTACTGTTATTGTTTGGTCACAGTTGGTGTCTTTCCCCATAAGGACCGTCTGTCGACCATCCCCACTGTGGTTAGTGGAAGACATGCTTGGAATCTGTTAGAGCCTTTGGGAAAACAGAACAGGAACAAATAACTTTTGTTATCTTAAATCATGACGTTGAAAACCAAATGAAAAAGGTTATGGTGAATCATACCAAAATTGGGTGTCATCAATTTCCATGAAAGCATTTTGAGACATAATTAGACCTTTGGGTTCACTGAAAGGGTCTTTACAACATGTCCCCCTCCACAAAGTGAAAATCATTTGTTATGTACTTTCAATAAACATGCATGGAGTATGATGTGGTCCTGTAGCCCTCTGCTGTGGAGTACCATCTTCATGTATGACATGTTATGTTTTTGTATCATATTCAACTGGCATAACTTTTTTGCAAGAGGATTATATCATCATCAACATCACTTTTGAGAAAAGTTTTAAAATTAAAAATGACACCGATGAAGTCCCCCATCACGTAAACGTTATGGTTTAGATACCTACTTGCCATAACATACATGTAATAAAAGTCAAATCTGTCATAAACATCCATTTTTTGGAGAAAAAAAAACTCACATCGGATTGGCAATGAAAGTAAGCGGAGGGGTAGCTCCCCCGTTTTATTAAGCATCTAACAATTAGCTATATTAGATCACGTATCAGGTGCTCAGCCCCCTCCGAACCCCCACCACACGGATGTAAACATTGATGTATGCAAAAAAGCTGTCAAACAACCTTAAAAAGGTAGGTAACCTTTAAGATCATTTAAAAATAGATGAACTTACCATAAACGGCAAGACATGCACTTGACGTGGCCTTCGTTAAAGACACGTTGATGGTGTTCCTCGCCACACATGATATGACATCACCATTGTCACTGAACTGTGGATTCACAAAGGTTTAGTCCAAACTAGTGTCAAATAGGCTCCCTGCTGCTGTTTCCATCCAGTACTCATCAATTTTGGTGTCCGCGGCACTCTGCCCAAGTTGAACTCTTCCGGTAGACTGTATGACACAAATGGTTTTGTGCTTCACTTTTACACGAGATTGTCAATCTTGACCAGCAATATATTGTTATCGTTTGATCACAGTCAATGTGTTCCCCAGTATAAGGACCGCCAGCCACAAGACATGCTTGATTCTGGGCGGGCTGGTGGAAACAGAAATAAGAACACAACGTTTGGTAATCTGTGACATCAAGTGAAAGCAAAGGAGGAAGGAGGTGGTACATCATACCAGGAAACAAAGGGTGTCTTCCAGACATATTTACCATGTTTATGGCATTGGGCCCTCACATTGAAAGAAAAATTCTGCTATACCAGTGAGAAAGCAATGTGGGCTTTCCCAGTGATTAGAATAAATGTATCTTCAATAGAATGGGAAACAGGCGGTCATGCTTCCCATTCCAACTACATCGTCAGGTCGTGGTCTTTTTTGGGTGGAAAACGTGTAGAACATTTTATGGTTCTTTCAGGGCTATTTCATAGTACATTTCAAGCATCTTACCGATTCTTTAAATTGACAAACATTGCATATTGTGTGTGTGGTATAATTACACAATTTTTAGTTCGAGTATGTTACTAGATGCATGCGTATGCGTTATTATTAGAAAGGCATGACAGTAAAGTTCTGGTCGTAATTAATTACCGTACCGCTTTGTCGGTAAGTTACGGTGCCGATATATCGATGTGCTTTCATGCCGAGCACTGCAATGCATCCCCCCCCGTAAATCATGCATTTATGATGAAATTTCCTTCATTCCGTACCGCAATTCGTGTTTTGTGGAATACACTGCATTCCGGGGGCATCGAAACTGACAGACCGCAGATGCGGTAAAATGAACGGACCTTTATGTACCCTGGTAAAAATTAAAAAACCCTTCTTTTTAAAATCAATATTGTTCCCATATCCGACCATTGTTGAATAATTCTGAAATATACTTTGTAGGCAATGGTTTTTAAATTGTTCATTATACGTGTTCGTCAAATTCTTGCTCGAATGGCGGAAAAGACGTAAGAACACAAAAATGTGGTTCAGTAAAAAGTTGCACTTTCATAATTCCAATGGGTAACTGCGTGATGTACAATTGCAGATGTCGATTTGATGTTGATGAAAAGGAGTTTCGAGAATGATGTGTAATTATTGATATTTTTAATTAGCCGCGTGGTATGTGATGTACAGCCGAGTACCAAAGCTGCAACTTTTGCTGAAAGATTGTGAGTTTTGGAGCTGCAAATCTCGTCAACTTCTTGCATGATTTTTACTAGCAAGGTCTCCATTCAAAGGTAGCCCGGACAACAATTATGTAGATTTCAGAATTACTCACAATAGTCAGACATTTGAACAAAATTGCCAAAGACAAGGCGAGTTTCTTTTTATTTGTGTTATCTTGCATTTGTCAAATTTACAACAAATTAAATTTTAAATAATGTGAAATCATACTTTTTCATGACCATATTTATGATCAGCGTGAAACACATTACCACCAGCTCCACGCGAGCCTGACAAACTTAATTAGGATGACTGTTCAACACTATTATTTACCTATTTCTCTCAGCCAATTCCGAGGCCGGCGAGCTCGCGATAATTAATAATGCATAAACATACGATGATACGAAGTGACGCTCCAGCATCGAGGGTGAATGTCCTATGTTAACACTACCACGCCCGACGGCTACGGCGGTCCGTTAGTACTTAATCCTGTTTCTAAAATTGAAAAAAAGTTTGCTTAAATTGAAACCAGTGTTTGAAAATTCTCAAACTGGAAAAATATCGAAAGGCATTATGGGAAAAATGGATGTACCCGTACAGATTGCGTGTTCACTTTTCGTGGTTGCGACACCGAAGTCACCCTCAAAAAACAGTTCAATTTTCTCCCATAGGTTCTATAAAGGGTTCAGACCCACTAGACACTCAAACAAAACAAAGTATCGGACCCTCTGATGTAAAAACCTCCATAGAACCCCTTCGTGTTTCCGGAGATATTTATTAGTTTCATTTACACACATTTCGCTATGACGGACTGGTACGGCGTTAGTCTCTCGCGCGTACCAATTTAAAGATCATATCTTTCGCAGTCTGTCACACAGACACTACACCGTGGGACAATACTTACTGGACCGCCGTCCCGACGGCGGTGCAGGTACATGTAGCAAGGCCATCATGCAAAAAAAATAAACCTACCGACGAGGAGAGCACCAGCTTGTTACGCAGCCATTATTTTCATAAATGTAACCGAATTTCCAGAACTTGAGAGACGGTGTGGGTATAAAGCTCAAGTGGACTCCAATACAGCATTTGATGTTGAGGTACGTTTACGCATCTTTTTGGTAGTTTTTCGACGTTTTTCTGTGACCATGTTGTTGTTTATATAGTCAGTCACTGGACGTAGTTTTGGCCCGTACCATTACCTTTAATGGAAAGGGGTGGATGATAGTATATGCTTATAAACATTGTTTTGTCACGAAAATAAAAAACTAGTATGTAGAAGACTAGCCGATTTTGCGCAACACCGTTATTTGTTTCAATAATATTGCAGAAAGGGAGACTATGGATTTGATTAGGAATCAAACAGCAGCCAGAGTCATTGACAGCAATCTGCAAAGTCCATGAAGTTTGGGCGAGTAGATTCATAAATCTACTTCACTGGATGTAGGAAATCAACCTTCGCTGAAGAAAAAAATATGCATGTGCGTAGGGTCAATAGCTGCCACAAGGGCCAAGTATTCAGGACAATATTGCATCTCTACTAAAACCCTTCAGCCTCCTTTTTTTATATAGAGCCCATCCATTTCTTTTTGTATGTTTATATTGATTCGGATTTGGTTCAGATCCCGCACGCCCGAAGTTCTCTGAATATAGCTATGTCCTCCTTTTTAACCCATAAAGATTTCCGTGCACCAGTAATAGCTCATCCGATGTGTAAATGAAAAGGGTTTGTCAACTCTTAGCAATATCCTCAACAATGGGAAGATCTTGTTTTCCTGCTCCTGCAACAGGTGACTTGGTGGGGTTGGATTAGTTGGCACATTGGATAAATCATTGAAAATGTCACATTTATATAAGTTGATTGATTCGGATGTCAGTCATTCCCGCCTCAAAGATCTCAAAGAGGAAAACATTCTATCGGTCTTTTTTTAAATTCATACAACAAAACAAAGGACATTTTACAATTTTCACAAAAATCATGAAAAATCCAAAACTATGGGAACGAGCACGGGAAAAATGTTTCTTTTTCTTTGTCTCATTTAAGTTTACAAACTTTCCCAATAAGACTATAAAAACATACAACTTACATATAATTAAAAATCAAAACAAGTTACCATTAAGGCAGATCAAAAGAAAACGAAAAAAAGGCATCATAAGTATAAACATTTAAAAGTCGTCACTCGAAACTCGAAACTTTGTATCCTTTAAAATTCTTTTGGTAGTAAAAAAACCTAGCATAGTATAAAGGAAAGGTAAAGAAATAAGCCGTGATGGGGCCTATAAACGATATTCCCCCCAATTATAATAGCTACACAACGTAAAAAGGACAAGCATGGCTGTAAAACAATACAAATGCTGGTTAGATAAAAAGAAATAAACAAATCGTACAAAAATTGGTATCAACCGAAGGATGATTTGAGTCTACCAGAAATTTCCTGTGCATGTGAATAAGTAACATTTCAAATTCTGCAACCCCTCAAAAGTAATATCAACCCCCTAATGTTAATGGATGCAGTCACATGGTAATTTGAATATGGTAATCGTAACAATGACCATGATCCAATCATAAAACGTGCGTATCATAAGCTGAGTGATTATGCTTGGACCGGGTGGGTCAATAAATTAAAAAACATCTTTGATGAATATTGCAAAGGTACCTATAGGCTAAAACTGTCATATTGTTTTAAAAATTGGGTCGAATTTTCCGAAAAAAAAAAAAAAAAAAAAAACAGGGTCTAATGCAACTACCTGACCAGATACTTTAGTGAACGAAGATAACAGTGCTTAGTAAATAGCCCTCCATGCCGGCCCTGTAGGAAGTCAGGGGGATCAAAAGTAATAAAAACATTTTTTTGAAGCTGCAGGTACCTACATGAAATTTTTACAAAAGCATACTACTTGGTTATTTATAGAAAGATAACAAATGTAATTACATTCTGTGCAGAGACTATATCCAAACAGGTGTCTGTGAGAGGTAATAACTTCACAATGTCGAGTTACGTGCATTTTCCCTATACCAACTTATGTGTGCTGTGAATATGCGTGCAATTTCAACATTCCCGTTTCTATGGAGGATGTCCGTCACTTTTGTAATGATTCAATCCTACCTAGAGGTTCAAATATATATTGTCTGTTTGGTCCTGGAGTAACGCAAGATCAATAGCATTATTATTGGCAGAAAATATCAAGAGTCCCCATGGGTTGCCGTTTACTGCTCTGAATGAGTACGTATTGCTAGCGTCCCAAAGACGAGGAAATCGCCTACATCTGTCGTGTCTGTCTCGGTCCCGTATATTTTCACTATCAAAAGGAATATGCTGGGAGTGAACGTAATGTTAGATTCGTCTCTTGATCTGACCACATTGGCTGTTTCTTTCAATAATGTCACCACGCACAATGTCAATGGTTCTCCAGATTGTAATTTTTGCCATTTGTAAGAGAAACTCATACCACCCTGCACAGGACGCACTGTAAATAAATTAATATTAAACAATATAGTAGGTGAGTTAAGCGGTGACAAAATGCCTAGATTTTGCTTATGACACCTGATTTAAACATGCAATGTTTGTTTTGAAATAGTATCAACTTGAACAGATACATTTTCCTGTCATTCGTATTATGCCGTGTTAGTCAGTTTTTTCATTTCAAAGCCCACTATACTCACACACACACACACACCCATACACAGACACACCCTCCACAGATATACACAACACTCTCTCTCACTCTCTCTCACACACTCCGCGCACACATCCACAAAGCAAAACAAATAGAGAAAAACAAAATACAACATACAAAAGAAACAGCTACCAATCATACAAGACACACACACACCCCTAGCAAAAAAGGACTGGCAGGAATACCCAATATTGACTAAACTCAAAGTGTTATACGGCACGGAATCTAAGTTACTAAGTTGACCGAAGTCTGCAAAACATATCATAATTGAATGAGAGAAGAATAACACTGATATTTTTATTTTGTGCTTTCTTGAAAACTATTTTACCTTCGTAAAGTTCATATATAACAAGCAGTTTTCAACCCAACGCATTTATATTCTTTTATATACTAAGTATGTTGATGCCTTAGTCTTATCTTGTATAGTCTTGAAAGTATTTTCTCACCCACACCCAAAAAATGTATCTATCAGTCTCATTTAATAAAAGCACTGCATTTATTTTTCCAGTACAACAATTTTGGGCCATATAAATGGGGATTGATATTACCATTGCATTTGCCATTTGTTCTTCAGTTCTACCCTTTGTGCTACATCTCCTAATTTTGGTAACATGGGCCCTGTGGGTTCTTGATTGTTGGATCATACCTAGGAAACTATTGAATCTATCACTTTGATAGTTTTACGGACATTTACAAAGATATCACGTGCTTTTGTTATAGCCTAAACCCTGACAAAAAACATATAGGTTTTAGTGACGTAAATTTTTTCCAGTACTGATCCCTGACGAATGTACAATGAATCCATATAACTGCTATACAGATATTTAATTATCATATTAACAACATATCTTTGTCAAAAATGAAATAAAACATTGGATAAATCAACGAGTGTATGGTTTCATAGCAGTCGATACCAAATAAGCTGGCCAGTACTTGTGCCTCCTCCCCACTCCATCTAATTTCTGCCAGTGCTTTCAGGCATTGCACATGCAGTGCTTCGGAGAGACACCACACGCACAACTGGTGAATAATGCTCTTCTGGATAACAATCACCTTTACTACAATGTCAAAGAATCACACCATCTCGGCAGAGAGAGACTGTGCTCTCGTCAATCTTTCTGTCCCCGCTGCTAAACATCTCCAGTTCCATTCCCATCTTACAGACATGGAAACTGCCTGCAGTACTTCAAGACGCAGTCCACCTCACTATACTCTTACGACAGAACTACCACTTGGTTTGCAATCTTCCACGCAAGGAATGGTCACCTTAACCGGATTTGCACAGAGTCGGTCCGCTTCAACAGCAATACGCACCGATGGGGGTTGCAACCATCTCGAGCCCCTGCCAATGTGGTCTCCATCAGAGACTGCGGATATAACATTCACACGAGTTCCCGACCTTTTCGCCACCGGTGGACATAGATCACAAACCCCAACCAAAAAAATACAGTAAGCTGGCTCCACCGTCTACATCATATTTAGCGGCTGCCTCATACGCAAGAAGAAGAAGTCGATACATAACACAATAACACATATAAATATTCTTGAATTAGAGTGGTTTTGGGTAAACATACCTTTTATATAAAAAAGGGTGTGTTAAACTTGTTTTGGAAATTATCTGCATTGAAGCTCATACTTAATTCTCGCAATTCGAGAATCAGGGGCGGATCCAGGATTTGAAAAACGTAAAAATTACAGGGGGCTTAAGGCTGAAACTTGTCCAAAATGGGTAGAATTTGCAAGATTTTGCAGAATTACCGGGATGCGCGCGCCCCCTCCGCCCCTCCCTAGATCCGCGCCTGAGAATGGTGCGCCGCCAGCGGCTACCCTTGGCAGTCCAAATTTGACAGCAAGTGTCGACATCGCCGTCCATCTTCCACTGGATTAACACGCAAGTTGTGTTTTTATTATGATGAAAATAGCTCAACGAAAGAGCTGGTGTGATCGAATGAAAGCAAAGGGTTTACTTATTGTAAATGGTCATTTTAGTGTGCATTCGTACGTATCCGACCATTATATTGACAAACGAAATGATGAGTGCTGTGTTTCTGTGAAATATCTGTATTACACGGGCTCTAAATGACGACTTTTTTCCAATGATGCATCGAGAAAACTTCCCCTCTCCGAGGGAATTGTTGACGGCGCAATAGCGAGAATTTCCCTTTTTTACTGTGGGTGATTTTTTTTCCTGGCTTCTATTAAAGCTACATGAAAAACAAAATATTTGGTGATTAAAACCACCAAACCTAAACATAAAATGATAATTATATACTGGCATCCACTCGTCAAAGCACTGGACTGCATATCCAATATGACACGATATTAGTTAGACAAAACTCATTCTAAAGTCCAATTATGAGAAATTTGGAAATATGCACAACATTTATTTAAGTTAAAATCATTTATAAGCATTTTGGCTTACAAGTATTATCTAAATCACCTTGAAACCTATCAATAATGGAGATGTTTGGCGTATGTACAAAATAAAATAGGAAATTAAAAAAAAAAATACAACATTTGAAAAAAAAATGAAAAATAATTAAAATATCAAACATTACAAATAAAAATTCAATCAATTTATAAAATAGCGAAGATAAGAATAAAATGATCTTTCCGTGTGGGCGGAGAAACAACACAAGACAGATATAGACAAACAATGCGACGTTTCGACGTTTTGTGTGTAATGAAACCTCCCTTTGAAGACAAGAATATACTTATAATACACCTAGAATCACATGGCTGATGTTTTTTCAACGGTTATCTACTGAACATGGTCTTAAATAAAAGTAGATCTTACGCAATACATTGAGTGTTGACTCAGCTAAGCTATGCTTCCCTGGTCCATGTTGTGTGCTATGACTCCACCTAATTGTCTCATAGCAACACACCAAACACCGCATAGGTTGGGGTAGAAAGTTAGTGTACGACACGCCTTTCCTGGCCGCTTCGTTGTTAGCGCTATACCTGAAATACAATAGAGAAATTAAGCATGGACAATCCCAAATGTAAATGTTCACTATTTTTAGTGGAAATGCGATTCAAATTTTCAATTGATATAGCAGTAAAGAAGGGGGGCATATTAGTACCAAACGTAGATCAGCCAATTCTTGATCAAAGTGATTGTCCACAATACCATCTTAATCCAAAACTTAAGTTACAAAACCGGAGGTATTAGTATAATCAACATCAAGCAGGAGAACCAACTTCTCCGAGACACATTGAAGCTGTCTATGCTCAGAGGTTACAACAACAAAAAGCAGGCCAAACATGACGGAATAGGCTAAAAATTTTGACATTTAATTCGAACGAAAGAAAAACTCATGGACGGTTGATTACACCGATAACACCAATTTCCAAAAGACTTAGGACAACGAGTGGAAATTGCTCCTGAAGGAATAGACTTCTCAAAGGGTGCCTCCCGACTATACCGGAAACCTAAGGATGGGGTGTGTCTGGGTATCAGATGTTTCTCCTTTGTTCACTGGAGGTGAATATGGTAAACACGTCATGACTGTTTAGTTTCATCTGATGATGGCATTCGCTAGAGAGTCGAAAGCTCGCCTTCAATTCGGATGGCTCTAGGGAACTATAGGTTTTCGTGAGTTGAACATGGTTATATAATTCACTGTTGTTATCTAGAAATCCGATAGGCATTGTTACACAATTGTCTTTGGTCAATTAATCAACAATTTGATTATACAAATTAACCTTATTTTCAGCAATCGTCAAAATCAATTTAATTTGTCGATCATGGCGCATCAGCCGAAATGTAGTTAAAAGTACCGTATAGCCATTCACACGTATAGCATGGTAACTATTGCAACAAGTGTGACAATGAACACTTCAGTTTGAAACGTAGACAAGACTTATTTTGGGATACGATATGTGAAGTACCATGTTTAGGAACTGCGTGGAATTGCTCGTCAAAATTAATGTTCACACTGTAAAAAGTCTTAAAAACGGCGTCAGTCGGTACCAAAACGTGCAAGTGTAGAAAAAGGGACTCGAAACGGCATTTAACTGGTGTGGTCCCAGATTTTTCATCAAAGAAACGCCGTTATTGTATATGAACTTTTTAAAGCGCAGAAATAATGAATAAGTTCCCTTTAAAACAACAGAATTGGGAAAATCTCAAACCGACTAAGTTTCGAGCAGCGACCACTGCCATAAATCGCGATCTGTGACTGGTCAAAATCCCATGTAGTGTGCGTAAAAAATAATTGGCCAGGACCTGCAGCTGTCTCACGCTATAAGAACCTGGTTTGTACAATTCGCGCAAATAAATGTACCATACACAATTTGAAACAACCGCAATTATGATCTTTTAAGCACACCCTTAAAAACACCGTGGTCATTTCATTGTATTTACGGGTAGTAGTTAACAACTATGCACACTATTATGAAAAGGAGGGTCAAATTTTGACAGGGGAAAAAAGGGTCAATTTGACCGTTGTGTCAATTTGACCCACTTTTTCGGGTACGTGTGCCTAGTGATTCATCCCTGGGAAATGACCCGGTGTTGTAGTGTGCAGGATTTTTATATTAAAGTTATCAGGCTTGTGGCAGAAACTGTAATAGTAAGGTAGTCCCGTTAAACTAATACTCACCAGTCGTTCCTGGGGTTATTTCGGTGCCGCCAATCTTCCATATTGTGGTGTTGGATTGGACAACGTCACCAAACACTCAAACGTGGTGGTCACCGATACTTACATTGAAGGTGGTACTGGTCATCTGCATCTAATTCATTGGTTAATGTCGAATCTACAGTATTCTTAGAGTGAGTTTCGTTCCGGATAAGATAATCATAGACAATTCGTCGTGCAGCAACACGTATGAAAGTCAACATGCCACCGTCATGGTTGCGTTCCGTATCTAAAAACAAAACACGGAAGAGTCAATTGAGCAACATCGAAGTCGTCGGAAGTTATTCATGAAAGGGTCCAAATCGGGAATCAGCGCACCTTAAATTATCCAAACAGCTGAAATGCCAGTGACATTGCGGGACGGAATTTATTGAACTTATTTAACAATGTGGACATTTTAAAAGAGAGAAAAAAAGCCAATTTACTCAATCCTGCATACATACATACTACCAAACTCCGGAAGCGAAATAAGTTGTAATGAAAGGCGCAGAGTTAGTCCCCAAAATAAGGCATTTATGATCCGCAATTTTATGGAAGTGGGATAAAGTATTAAATGCGGAACCCATATGTAATAGCCAATACAAAATTATTAGAACAAGTTTCACTAAAGGTGTCACAAGCACTTTTGATAAAGTTCTTGTGTACCATGTTTGTGTGATAGCAGACGCACTGGGTCTAAGATTGTTATTGGGAAGGCAACAACAAGGTTCGAAAATTCCCTGTGTCTGGACTTATAAAAAAACTTTTATAAGATAAAAATGATGCTTTGTGTTCATTGGTCTCCCTATCTCGTCCTTTTACAAAACACTACCGTGCACATTTTTGTTTGTTAATTGCACTATATTGCATGTTTTATTAATTTAAAAACACTGTCATGTAAGTTAAATTTCTTGCAATTCTCGATGCAGCAAATTTATAAATCTAGGTAAAAACCAGCTTCACGAAAGAAGTGCGCGAACCTAGAACTTATACGCCACTCGAATCCCCTCGCGCTAAGCACACCTACGCCAACCTTACCTTGAATGGATGATTCTAACATAACCCTCCCTAAGACAGTAAGATCAACCTTTTCATATTCGTCAGCAGAGTTGGACCCAATTGACACTAAAGACACCCAATAACGAAATATCATCAGCGTCAATGGCTTGATCTGTGAATATACACATTAATTATAATCCCCAAATAGGACATCGGTACTACTATTTTCAGATGCTTAAGAAAGTATATCCAAACGTGGGCGTAGAACGCCCACCCCCCCCCCCCGACCGTCCATTTCCGGGTTAAAGGGATTTTTTGTATGAATCTATCGGCACATATATAATGAATATCCCTAAATATGACGTACCCGATGGTTTTCATGACCATTGGAGTATTTCCTTGCGAAGAAAACACCATTCAATGCTTAACTTTCGAAGCAGTGGACGATTAACGAAGCCACCAGGTTATTTTTTAAGCGATCGTTTTGCCACAAGCATGTTATCTTCACACCAATGAAAATGATCGGTGGTAGTCAAGTTCTGGCCTGTATTAAAGACTATCGCGTTTACTTTAACATTAAATTAAAACACAGCTTTAATTTAAAGTTTTCCTTTTAACATATACATTTTCAAAAAATGGCATACATGTGTGCCTAATTTTACAAAATGCGCATTGGGTTCTCTTTTTTCTTCCGTGAGACAGAAGTAAAATAAAATTAGAGAAACTCTTCTTATACAAGAAGACGCTCGGTACATTGACAAAGAAGTAGATGCTGACGCGCATTAGTGATTTCGAAACACTGATCTCTTAAACAATGGATGGAAACTTGGCTCGTATTGAGGCAAATGACGCCATATGGTCATCCAAAAAGAGCCCAAAGAAGGTGGTTAGAGCCGGTCACTATACAAAATTGTTACCATGAAATGTGGATAAGGCGTGCAAACAGATAAGAATTAAGCATTCAGTGAGTCATTGTATGAGCGTAGGGAATGGGGGAAGTCCGAAAACGCGCACCCAGGATACAACTTCTGTTAAACAGGTGTTCTGGAATGCTTTTGGTTCGGTAGACCAAATGTAAGCCCGTTGTTCCCATCCTCTAATCTTACAATCGGTTGTGTAGCCAATCCAGGTTTAGAGATCAGTGGTTACGGTGCGACTGCGATGAAACTGTAGGATAACGCGACCCTTTTAAAATGTCACGTTCTGATTTATGGTTATGCCAACTAAACCTTTGTAATCAAAGTGATATCTAAAACATCCCTCTTTCATTTTCTCCAAGAAATGAGGTTTTAAAAAGTGTAGTTTTTTTGCAATACAAATTCGTCTCCTTTGTGGCTCAACGACGTTACAAGGATGAGTCTGTGGGCAATTGTGAAGTAACGTGAATATTTGCACTGTCCTTCTGTCGGTATGCAGCGGCGTTAAAATATTACCACTGGGAATAAAACATGTAAGATCCATGATTGTTGTAAGTTGTGAACATTGTCGGAATAAATTTGGATTTTTTTTTTCGCAAGGAATACTCCAATGCCTGAAAACCCATCTGCTGCTACGTTTTTTTTAGCGCAATGTTTCATTATATATGTGCCGATATATTCATACCAATAAATCACTTTAACACGAAATGGATGGTGGTGGTCGAAAAATAAAAGACTTTTTATTTTAAAATCGCCGCCGCACTATCTAATTTTAAAATCATATTCAGTTCAGATTCATCAACTTTATTTCATTCAGAACATTTTCATTATATACAACTACAAAACATACAATAACCAATCTTTTTTAGATAATAGCATACATGATCATTATTGTTGATCATATACATTACTTATTCATGTTAGATATTATGCAAAAGATACTATGGCAGAGTTGTTTGATCACCTAACAACTCCACATGATCAGTGATTAATAATAATAATAATATGGTTAAAAGCATGATTACATTATAATCAACACAATTGTAATACAAATTTCACATGAAAAACAATGTAGGAGTATTATAAAGACAAGTCTGACCGGGGAAGGATCAAAATAAAACACCCAGGGGGCTTTTAGCGTTTGATCTTACCTACTTATATAGAACAAACTGATATTTTAACATCAGATACAAAAATTAAATGTATCGAAGTTATAGCATATAGCAATATAGGGACAAGGACAAACAACGAACATGACACTACGCTAACAGGGACAAGACATACTAAGGGTAAAGATGGTGATCCAAACAAGGAAGCACGTACACCGAACACATGTAAGAATTCAAAAACGTGCATGAGAAGCATTATTCATAAGTATATTATAATTAGGTTGTTTCTTAATTTAAGTTTAAAGCATTAAGGTTTTGCATTTTTTATAGTGAGTGTCCAAGTTTGTTCCATAATTGGGCCTACTAGACAAATGAATTTCGGGTTAGCGAAGAAGTGCATTTATGAGTCTGGTAATGATGAATTACGTGTGGTTATAGCTGTGTACTTCGCTGTTTTTGGAATAAGCCATTGAAAAATCGGAAATTACTGTCCGCCCAACCAATGATCATCTGCAGGTTTTAAAAGAAATCCATCTTAGAGTGTCCACGAAACAGAGCTAAAAAAGCAGAGATGACCCGG